>QJOA01000020.1:0-257494 GCA_004155915.1 Monosporascus sp. CRB-9-2 | reverse complement strand
TTTTTTTTTTTTTTTTTTTTTTTTTTTTTTTTTTTTTTTTTTGAAAAAGTACTAGTTAGTTAATTTTATATTTTGTTAGTATTTTATATCTTGTTAGTATTTAATAAATTGTTATCTGTTTCGGCGTAATAATGGCGCACTTATTAATTCAGTCTTTTAATGCAGTGGCTACGCAATAATCGGCGAAAGAGAATACGATTAATTGTAATTAATTTAATATGTTATAGTTGAATTATTTGAATTAGTTGTTGCGAGGTTATAAAAAACGAGCTGCTTACTTATCTGAGCCGTTTGCTTATTTGAGACGTTATATATATATATTATAATAAATTTAAAAGGTTTAAGCGGTTTAAAGTTTTCAGCTCGTTAAGTGTTAGATATAGGGGACATCAGTTGTATTGTATTGCTTAACTAGTTGCAGGTGCTCTAGAGCGCATACCGCACTTTAATATAGCCTAATTACGTAATGTATATGGTCCGTTCAAAAAGAGCCTTTCCGTATATAGGGTGCTAACGCATTCTCTATTAGCTGATATACCCCCTTAACGCTTTAACGCAATCACGGCATTAACTATTACACTTTATTTTTTTTAAAGCCGTAATTATTTACTTTACCTTTTTTCCGGCGATTAAAGCCTTTTAATTAACTAATTCTTTTTTTAAAATTATTTTTAAATTATTTCTTTATCGATTAAAAACTTTTATAATATTTATTAACATTAATTACTTTTTAAAACTTTTAAAATTTTTCCGTAATAAAGTCTTTATTAATATATTAATTAATTTATTATCCGTAAATATATAATTTATCTTAATTATATCTTTTTATACGGCTTTTTAAAATTGATAATTATATATATTTACGTAACGTAACTTTATTTATAAAAAGGTAACGTTAGCATTAATAAGCTTTATAATTTATTAATTATCGTATTATATATTTAAAAGTTTTACATTTAAACCGTTTTTAATTTTTTAATTAATCGTAAGTTAAATAAGGTTTTTTTTATAATTTACGTAAAAAATAATAATTCCGTTTCGGCTATAAAAATAAGTATTTATTTTATTTATTTGTTCGTTATTTTCTTATTTTGTAATTAACTTTATAACGTAAATTTAAAATTTTTTTCATTAATTATATTATTTACGAAAAAAGCGTTATTTTAAATCTTTAATAAATCTTTATATTTAAATCATAACGCTAACGTTTTAATACCGATTAAATATAAAATAATTCGACGAAGAATTTTACAAAATACGTTATTAAGGTTTAAATTAGATCGGGTAAGTCGGAATATCGTAAAAGTTATATCAGGTTACGTATTAATTATTATATATAAAATAAAACCAATTTTCTTTTAATATTTATTAACACTATTTAAATAGACTAAATTAAAATTCGGTAATAATTTAATATCTATTATTAACGTTTTTAAAAAATTATTTAGATATTTTTAAAAATTAAGTTAATTAATTTATTTATTAAATTAGATTAAAATAATTAATTTTTTTAATTTTACTTTTAATTATTTCGATATTAAAAAATTATCAGAAATGTTTATTTTTTATAAAATAATATTATTCCCATATTTATTAAATTAATTAATCGATAAAATTTTAATTTTTTTATAATAAACCTTAACGATATCGTTTATAAAAAAAAGTACATTTTAATAATTAAAATAATAAAATTTGAAAAAAAACGAAATTAAATTTTAATTTTTTTAAATACTTTAAAAAGATTCTTTCATTATAACAACAATAATTTCTTTAATTTATATGATACTTTTTTAAATAAGGAAAGGTTTATTATACTATATATATTTTAAAGATATTTTTATAATATTTAATAGAATAAATTCGCGTTAACGAAAGCATTTACAACGTTATATTATTTAAATTTCAAGTCGAATTTAACCGTAATAATAATTAAGTTATAAAATAATTTTTTAATTAAAATAAATACGTATATATTATTATGAACGTTTTTAAGCTATTCATTATTTTATATAACAAAACGCGCCTTATATTTTATTAACCAGTTATCTTTATTAAATTTGTAAATATATACTTATATATATTTTAAAATTTATTTCTTTTTAATAAAAAATTAATTAATTAATTTTTAAAATCTTATCCTTTTATAACTTCATAATTAAATCTTTTCGGCTTTACAAAATATCTTCCTTAATAGGTATATATTTAGCTTTTTATAACCTTACGACGGTAACGGTAAATTACGTTTATATATCCGGCTTTATAACTTAAAAATTATATTATATTTTTTCGTATCGAAATTTTCCTGATTAAGATAACGTATATTTCAGGTATTTAATTTTTTTAAACTTCTGCAACTTATTAGTCGGTTATTAAGTAAATTTATAAAATAAATTAATGGTTTAACGTTAAACACGGTTTTTTAAACTTTATAATTATTTTTAATAATATTTTTATAATATGGAATATACGGTAAGCTTACGTTTTCGACTCGTAAAATACCTTTATTTTTTATTATTATTTCAAGTTAAATAAGATAATAAAAATTTAAAGTTATTTTTTTTTAATTTCTGGCGGCGTAATAATTATAATAATTATTAATATAAATATTAAAAAAGGTAACGGTTTACAAAACGGAAATTGTTTAAATATAACGGTTATATAAAGGTAATTAATTTTATATAAATATGTTTTTTTTTATTAATTCGTACGTTTTTTTAAACGCTTATATTATTTTGGATTTATCTTTTTTATTTAACTTGAAGCTAAATTATTTTATTTAAGTTTTTATTTTTTTTGAAAAAATATATATATTTGAATAATTATAAGTTTAATTAAATAATTTTATTTATCGTAATAACGTACATAATTTGTTTTCTATAACGAAAAAAATAATATTTTTTAAGTTTTTAATATTATTTAAAAAATAACTTTTTATTAAATTATACGTTTTAAATAATAATAATTTTATTAATTAACAGGTTTTAAATTTTATAAATATTCGGAAATCGGTAATTAATAAAGAAATCAGTTTACGTTTTAAGATTTAACTTTTATAATTTTTGTTTTTTTTTATAACGGTAATCGTTATTATATAAGTTATATAACCGTATATTTATAAATAAGTTTATAAAAGATTTTAATTAAATATTATAATAGCGTTTTTATATATTAAGTAAATATAATAAATGTTGTATAAATTTTATTAAAAAAATCGGATTTAAAAGTATAGTTATATAAGTATATTATTATTTTAAAAATATATACGATTAAAAACTAAAATAATTTAACCTTATTTTATATTATAATGGTTTTTTTTGATTATATTTTTTAAATGTTTTATATTTCCGTTTTGAACCTGGGTTTATAGTATTAAAAATTTAAGTTTGATATTTAAAAAAGGCGATTAAAGTGTATTTTAAAGTTAATAATTTTTTAAGATTTTATTATTGTATTTAAATATTTATAAAAAGAATTATTTTAGTTTTTTAAAACTTTTAAAAGATATTAAAATGTGGTAATTAATATATTCTGTTTTCGATTTTTAAGATAAATATTTTAAATAAAGTTTAAATACCTGTCGGTCGTAAATATAACGTATTTATATTTTTTAAGGTTTTTTTTAAAAAAAAATTCTAAAGTTAATAATAATTTGTTATTTTAATTAGGACGTTTCTTTTTTTAGTTTTCGCTATATTTGCTTTTTAACTTTTGCTTTATTATATATTTCTTATTTAATCATTTTGAAACCTTTTAAGCGGATTTTCTTTATATAAAACTGTAATTAAATAATTATTTCGGGCGTTGGATATTTTAACCTTAGATATTATTTCGTATCGTTATTAGTTTGTAATAGTTTTGTTATATAAAAGTTAACGTTTTATTTATAAATAATTATGATTATATAAAATATTATTACGATAATATTTTTAATAATAAATTAGTTATATCTGTTTATTAATATGATAATTATTTCATTAAATTTATTCTAAATTAAATTATTATTTTTCGGTTATTTTATTAATATTTTTTTTCCGAATTGCCGGAAAAATCTTAAATTATATATGAGGTTTTCATAATAAATTACGTTATATAAACGTAACGTTTACGGATTCGTAAAGCTTTAAAACAATATATCCATTTTTTCGTATTTTTTAATCGAAAAGAAGGCTTTTTTATATATATTCCGTTATTTAAAATCGTTATTTTATAATTTAAGAATTTGTTGATTAAAAAAAGATATATATCGTAAACCTTAAGTTTAGAATAATTAAATCTTTTTAAAAAATAAGACGTAACGTTTATTTTATTACGTTAAATAAAAATTAAAAAATACCTTAAATCTTTTTTAAAAAAGTTAATTTAATTTTTAAATAATTAATTTATTTATAATTTTTAACGAACGATTAATTTTTTTAAAAAAATAATAAATAAAAATACGTTTTTAAATTAATATTATTACAGTTTAACTAAAGCGGAAATTTTGTAAAAAGAAATTTAAAAAATATATAAAGATATTAAAATAATTTATAATCAATATTTAAGTAAATTTTATAATGTATGTCCTTTATATTTAACTTCTAACGTTTTTACTTATTATTATTTTAATTCGTACGAAACCTTTTATAATTATTTCATTTTAACTTTTTTTTTAAAAAAGTTTATTATACTTTTAATTATTAATATTTTTGTTAAAATTTTTAATTTCTTTTTTAATTAAACTTATTTTAATTTAAAAAGTTTATAAAGGTTTTTTAAAAATTAAAAACGTTATTTTAATATTTTTCGTTAATTATTATAAGCTTATTATATTTTAATAATTTAAAAGGTTAATTTTCATTTTTAAATAATTAATCGTTATATTGTTAATATTATTTTTAGAAATAAATATAAATTCGATTAATTAAATGAAATTGGCATTATTATTATTTATAATTTATTTATTTAAATAATTAATATAATCGTTTCGGAAATTTTATAATGTTAATTTTAAATTATAAATTTTTATTATTTTATTATTTATTTATCAAACTTTCTTACGGTTTTTTGAATTTTTTGAATTATTTTTTAAATTTATGTTTAATATTTTAAATAATTAATGATTATAAACCTTTTCGATTTATTATAACTTAACGTATTATTTTTTAAAAACGTTATTTAATCTTAAGTAAATTTGTTTAATTAATAAAAAAACGTTATTTTAAATATATTTTATAAATTCGGTTTAATTTTTTTATAAAGTTTTATATTTTTAATTATAATAAAAAAAGATTATAAAGTTTTAATTATAAGTTTATTTATTTTCGGTCGTTATTTTAAAAAATTTATCGGATAATTTATTTTATTAATTTTTTCGATTTAAATAATTTTTCGTAAGATAAATTAGCTGCTTATATTAATTAGCGAAATTATTTTTTTAAGTAAGAAAATATATTAAGCAGTATAAGTTTAATAAGTTAATAAAAGTTATAAAAAAGGCCGATATAATTTAATAAATTATATTTCTTAATTCTGGCCTTAAATTTATTTTTAAATTTGTTTTAATTTTAAAAATTATTATAAATAATTACGGACGGCATTAATACGGTTGGCATTAAAGTTATTAAAGTATATAAATAATTGCTATTAATATATAGCTTATATCGTTTAATAACAGCTAATTAATAAATAACGATACGAATTAAGCGAATGAGACTTTTAATTATTAGATATAGAGGATATTAGTTATGTTATATTGCTTGACTAGTTGCAGGTGCTCTAGAGCGCACACCGCATTTTAATGTAGTCTAGTCACGTGATGTACATGGTCCGTTCAGGGGGAGCCTTTCCGTATATGGGGTGCTAGCGCACCCCCTGCTAGCTGACATTAAGCCCTTTAAGCTCTTTTCCTGGTTTAAGCGGCTTAAGGCGCCAAGCCCTTTAAACCTTTGAAACCAGTTACGTGACTCTGGGTCATGATCGGGGTTTCTCGTCTGTAATATGCCACTGTCGTTAGAGTCATAACAATTAACTAAACTAACTAATTTTATAACCCTAGCTGGAGCACAGATTGATCGCGGGAAATCTGCTGGCCTAAAGTCTTGGCATTCGTCCTCTCCCCAGGCAAAGATCAGATACATTCAGACGTCGCCGCAACTACTCCGGCTGGAGGCTGTCAAAAGCGCCAATCGCTCCTGGACGAGCTTCACACGGTCTGCACGGCTGACCAGATTTCTCGAACACACAATATAGTCGATCTCACGCGCAGCCAGCAGCTTCCGGTACGCGTCGTCAAGGCGCATCCAGTCTTCCATCCCATCAGGCATCAGCCGTGTCCCATCGTCTACCAGCCAGCTGCACCCGGCCTCGCAGAGTATAACGATACCGGCTTTCATGCGCCCCTCAAGCTCCTGCCATGCTTCCGACGCCAGCATATCGTCTGCCGCTTCCTCGCCGACGAAGACGCGTGCATACGCAATGGGGTCAAGGCCGGAGCGATCGCATATATACCATGGCGAAGGATGGTCGGATGTGGAAGCCGCCTTCTCGGCCTCCATCTGGGCTTCAAGGATATACTTTTGTAGCTGAAGAGCCCTGGAAGGCGAGTTTGTGATGTCGTCTCGACTGAACTTCTTCTCCCGCAACACGGCTCGGGCAACCTCCCGAATGATGATCGGTTTGGACATTTGCTTTGCGGGTTGACTGCAACCACTGCTGTCGAAACTCTCTTCGAGGCTGTTGACTAACGTTGTCTTGCCTGTGCACTGAGCGCCGATGATGTATACGTTACGGCATTGAGCAGCTTCTTCTGCCATTTCGCCAGCACAAAGTTGCGAAGGTCAAAATTGGACCGGTGAACTTGGTTGGCACGAATGTTATCTCTAATGCAAGCGCGCCGCATGTGGCGCATCTGTGTTACGTCACATGCAAGGCTCCACGAATCACGGAGAAGCGCCGTCACACCCTCTTTTCTTCACCCCACAGTTGTCGCATGGTTCGTTCTCAACTGCGCACCCTCTTTTCTTCACCCCGCAGTTGTCGCCTTGTTCGTTCTCAATGCTCCTCTCAATTTGACGATGAGCTCGGCCAGGTCTTTTCAGGTCACACTCCAAGCGTCCGTTTCGCCGGAAGAGAGCTCATGGACTTACCAAGTTCCCAACCTCCCGCAACCCAAGCAGACTAATGCGGCTGGGCTCATCAAGTGTGTATCCTTTACTTCATCAGAAGCAAAGCAAGATGTTGTTTTGCGGTATGAAATCACACCGATCAACCGCGTCACGCGAGCAGAACCGTTGGAGAGGTTTCTTCTGGTATCTTTCGCCCAATTTCGGCTTCGATGGCCTGCACTCTCCCCCGACGGTCCGCCTCGTTTGGCAACTGGCAGGGAAAACGGTGACTACATTACCCGGTTGCTGACCAGCGGCATTAAACTTAACGGCATTCAATACCATTTCTTTGGCCACTCGAATAGCCAGCTCAAATCGAGGTCCTGTTTCATGTATTCAGCTACCAAAGAAGAGATCTCATCCAAGATTGAGGCAATGGGCGATTTTACAAAGCTCCAGTCAGTGGGCAAGAAAGCAAAGAGGATTGGACTGCTCTTCTCCAGTGCGGAGATGGCTCTTACACTCTCTCCAGATCGATGTGAGGACATCGAGGACGTCAAGCGCGCCGACTACATCTTCACTGACGGATGCGGCCTTATATCACCTCAGCTAGCACGGCAGTTAGCGCAAAGGCGAAACATCATATTTCGTGATAAGCGGTACCTGCCGTCAGTCTATCAGATTCGGTATCGAGGGTATAAAGGTGTTCTTACTCTGGACCCTAGCCTTCGAGGACAGATTCAGGTTCAATTTCGAGAATCCATGAGAAAATTCAGGGACGCTTCCGATTACCACTTTGCGGTGGTCGACTATTCAAAAGTGTGCACTTTTCCTTGTATGTTTTCGTGACTGACATTGCGTAGCCTTACGCTCTTGGAAGCCTCAACGACGAGGTCGTAGTCCTCTTGCACACATTAGGTATCTCTCAGGATACTCTTCTGCGAAAACAACAAGAACACCTTGAATTCATCCGTAATGTCAGTCACGGCAATTCAAGAGCATCATTTCAGTTTCTTTCGTATTGTAACCGCCTTGACCTTGCCGAGAAGCTACTTCTTGACGGTGTTGAAGCCGTCCAACCGACTCTCAAGGCCCTCGTCAAGCAGGAATACGCGAAAACGCTCAACAAGCGCGACGAACAGCGATGTAGGATTCTCATCCCACAGTCTCGCCTCCTTTTTGGCGTGTGCGACACTCTCAGCAAGAATGGGCGTTCAGGCAAACTCAAGGAAGGCGAATGCTTTGTGCGGATTACCGACGACGGTACCGGTACACCGCGTACGGTCACCAATACGGAAGTGCTAGTGACGAGGAACCCGTGTCTGCATCCTGGTGATTTGCAAAAATTCAAAGCGGTAGACGTACCCGAGTTTGAGCACCTCGTCGACTGCATCGTATTCTCGACGAAGGGGAAGAGACCGAGTGCTGATCTGATGTCTGGCGGTGATCTAGACGGAGACAAATGTAACTGCTCAATCGCTCCCACCACGCTCCATGCTGAATGCTTCTGTAGTTTTCGTCACTTGGGACCCGGACATCATTCCCAGGATAATGGCCGAGCCTGCTCAATATCCCGGCGGGAAGGAGCTTGTCACGTTTGGCGAGGTGACCGGAGACTCCCGTGCAGAATACTTCGCCCGATACACGAATGCATCTCTGGGAAAAGTCAAGAATCTATACATGAAGTGGGCACGATTAGGAAACGCTATGAGTCCGGAGTGTCAGCAGCTGAATCGACTCTTCTCTCAATGCGTCGATGGCAACCATATCAAAATTCCTGAAAACTTGAAAGAATTTTCAAGCCTCGAAGATCCACCGGAGCCAGCGTCGGCGGTCGCACCCTTTATTCTCGACGTCCTACATGCCGCTTCGACTGACTTCATTCAAAAAGCGACCGATGTACTTCCAGACGTCTCTGATCCTGCGGATATAATGGATCTATTTCTTAGCCGTGATAAGATAGCCATGTCAGAATTTGAGCTGTTCCAGCTTGTTCTTCGATGGTGCGAGCGACATGCTTCAGATATTATGGAGTACAGCCATCTCCTCGACTTCAGCGCCTTATCCGACGAGCAGCGAATATGGGTCCTAAATCATATTCCTCCATCTGCGGCTCTGCCTAGTCTCGTGCGAAATGGTCTTCTGCAATCAGAATTGGTCTCGCCGGAAGAACTTCGCCGCTTCTGTCTAGATCATCCACGTTTGCACTGGAAGCCGGTCTTCAAATCTACTACAGATCGCATGGGGAGATTTCTGCCTACCGTCTGCCGCTCACTAGAGACTTTTCATAAGAAGTTAATCGTCCTGTCGGTCGACGAACGCTTAACTTTCGCAATCTACGTGCCAAAGAAGATAGCACGAGCTAGCGAGGTCCAGGTAGATAGTAGCGTTAGGGTTTTTGCTTTGCCACACTCACAGGGACCGCATTCACCAAACTATAGGGTCCTCCCGACAAGGTTCAACTACAGATTGTTCTGTGATGAGCATTTCTTTCAACTCTACGAACGCCGTCGGAGCAACACGTGGATCTTCCTCAGACGATCACACGGGGATGATTCTCTCTATCGAAACGAGAAGAGCAAAGGAGACAAGCGCCGAAAACGGGAGCAAACTGTTGAGGACGGAAGTAACTTCGACTGCAAAGCTAGTATTGCTCTCAATAAGATCAGCCGTGATATTCAGCGTCATATCGGCAAGGTGCAGCAAAATGGTGTCCTTGGCGCGGTAAGTCATCAATGGCGTATGTCACTACCAAGCTTGAATTCTTCTAACCGGTGCACAGGAAATCTACGTCATCAGTAACCGAGATGTTCAATCAATGCACCTCCTCGACCAATGGCTAAACTACATCGACACTGAGCAAGTTCTCCCGCTTTTTGAGAAACCGGAGGTCGGCTACAAGATCTCGAAATTGGAAACTACCGATTGGAACCCATATTCCGCACTAGTAGTAGCTATAGTCCGCGACAAGAATCTTGCTCAGATACGGCTGCTAGACTCAATTGGCGATTTGCGAACCATTCTCGACCTACTCAACACTCATGATGAGAAGATGTTCCTTCGCAATATCTTCGCTCATATTCTTGCGTTGGAAGCGAGTTCAGCGTCTTCTCTCGACCCGAAGCTCGTCGCGTCAACGCTCCTCGATTACCTGCCGAAAGCGATATACCTTATCCCTACTTTTCTACAATCACAGATATGGAAAAGGCACAAACCCGGGCTGGAAGAGACCCTGATACATCTCGCACCCACACTACTTCAACAACTGGTGCTCTCGGAAAATGATCTCGGCGGCTTGATTCGACATCCGTTCGCGTTGCTCTTACAAGAACTGAAGCGCATTTCATTGCAAGATTTTGCCGAGCTGGTCGAGCTCACTGCTCTGACTCTCAGGTCAGCGGAAGCCGCTTTGGACCTGCTCCTAGGTAATCTAGAGCCTGAAATCCCTCGTCTGCTGGTCGGACGCCCTACCGCGGTATGCCAATTCGCATCTTCTCTTTTCGGTATTGCGCTTGATCACATCGATGAAGCGTCGAGCTGTCGAAAGGCCGAGAAAGAATATCTTAGATTCACTATTGCGGACTACAAAGACGGCTTTACTATCGTTAAGAGCATTCTCCGCGTCGATTCCTCAATGAGCGGATTGCTCAAAATTGGAGATCATGTCCGACTTACGGTCTCCGATCCACCTCAAAACGCGCCTCTTGCGAAACCTTTTTCCATGGATGCCCTTGTTCTTGCTGCCGAAATGGGCGTCGCGACTTTCCGTTGCCTTCATCGACCACCTTCGTATATCGAACAGGCCGCCTGGACAATCACCCAATGCGGATCTTTCATCACGAGCAAGGCATCCTTTGACGCCGTTACTTCTTTCTATTCCAGGCGCGAAGCATGCTGCAGAATCTACGGGATGCTTTTAGGCTTGCCCAATGCGGACCAAATCGAGCTTCCAAGTGTGGAGCTGCCAGTTGCGGATGTTTCTTCGTTGAACGAAAGCCAGAATGCGGCACTAGCGGCTTCAGTAAAGCATCCTCTGATGTTCATTTGGGGCCCTCCTGGGACTGGAAAGACACACACTATCGTTGTCATACTGATGCAACTACTCAAAGCCCTTCCCAAGTCAAGGTTCCTCGTCACTGCACCAACGCATAATGCTGTTGACAATCTGCTCAGGAGATTCATTCACGATGCTGAGGCAAAGAAATGCAGCGCAGTGCCGATCAGGGTCTCCACGCAAGTAAGCACACACCTAAAGCCAATATTGAATTTACTACGACGAATACTGACATCATGTCAGCTCACAAAGGTTGCTCCAGACCTCCGTTCCTACACCTGTGACGCCATGCTCGGTAAAGATCTCACTGCCAATCTCCCGGCCCGCCGCAAAGCACAAAAGCGAATCGAAGACGCCCGTTTAGTCTTTACGACATGCATTGGTGCCGCGCTGGGATTGCTCCGCACCGAAAACTTCGATGTTGTAATAGTAGACGAAGCATCGCAACAGACCGAGCCAGCGACCCTCGTCCCACTAGTGAAAGGATGCTCACGTGCGATATTGGTCGGAGACCATGTACAGCTTCGCGCCACTGTGCAGCAACACGCTGTACTAACAGGCTACGACGTATCGCTGTTTGAGCGCCACTACAACATGCCGCCAAGGAAGGGAGTAGCAAAAGTTATGCTCGATACGCAGTATCGTATGCATCGAAACATCTGTGACTTCAGCGCCACAGAATTCTATAACGGCAAGCTAAAAACTGCTGTTCCGGATCACACTAGGCCACTCCCGCCCTCGCTGTTTCCATGGCCTGTGAATAATAGAATAGTCTGGATTGAATGCGCTAGCACCGAGGATTTGGGTCGCCAATCAAAAGCCAACATGGGCCAAGTTGAGCTCTGCAAGCAAGCCATTCAGCTCCTCCGCACCTCTCCTTCAACTACTAGTCCCCCTTCAACCTCATCACCGTCATCCCCGTCTGCGCCTGCAACCCCCCCCTCAATTGCCATCCTGACACCTTATGCCCGCCAAAAAGACGCACTCGCCTCCGCTATCTCAAACGTGGAAATTTCTTCCATCGACGGCTTCCAAGGCCGCGAAGCGGATATCGTGGTCTTTGTCACGGTGCGGTGCAATGCGCATTGTGATATGGGATTTTTGACCGATATGCGGAGGTTGAATGTTGTGATGACAAGGGCAAAAGTGGGGGTTGTTGTGATTGGGAATAAGAACACATTGGCGGGAACTGCAGCAGGCGTAGAGGGCATTGAGGAGAGTAAGACAGTGTGGCGACGGTTGATTGATAAATGTGCTGTTGTTGAGTTGCCGAAAGTCACTTCTAAGGCCTGATGGCCGAAGGCTTTCCCGTTGAATGCAGGCCTTCGAAGATTAAGCTTTTCCCTTCTTCATTGCTGGGCTTCGACGGGGTGTATGACTTTCGTCAATGAAGCTAAACAGCCTTTCTCTCGATGCAAAGCACAGCCCTCGACTTTTCAGCAATTGGAAAACAAAATGGTGAAGGAGAATCTAGTCACCCCACAGGGTGGGCGCGGCGCTCCTAAGAATACGAAACCTGTCATGTCTAACCGTAGGGAGGCAGTGCTCTTAGCATCCATATCAACCCGCGAAATGCATAGCCGGCTCGAGGGATGAAGACCTGGTATGAAAGGGGCCAGCTCAGTCTGCGGGAGGGAAAAGCCTGCATGAGAGGATTCCAGGTGGAGCTTTCGGGAGGCACTCTCCTTGTGTCAGCTAGTTGGGGGTGCGTAGCGCACCCTATATGCCCTCGTTTTAACGTAGTGAGCTTGCGAACAAAGTGGACGAGGGTTATTGTGTCGTCCCGTCGGACAAAACCGTGTATTCAGTATTGGAGTCAAAATAGTGGTTGTGATTGTATTGATCAGCGGAATCCTTTGACCGCGTCGGTCAGGGCTTATACTAATGGATGTGGCTAGTATAGTCCCTACTCTGAGCCACAGGTAATCTCCGTGGCGTCCTATTTATCTTAGGACCTTTGATATCTAACAGCCACATTCCTGACAATACCCTATTATTTGACATATTTCCTTAAGGTCTACATTTTTCATAATAAACCTTAGTGTCGGCAATTGGTGCTTTCAGGTGCTGCAGGCTGGTGGGCTTTATTCAGGCTAGGCAGCAGAATGATGTCTGGGATAGCCTTTATCCATTGATGATCCTTTGTTACCTAATCGTGTATATAAGGGCGATTGCTTACGAATTAGATTTATTCTTTTTTAGAACTTAAGGAACTAATCCAGAGTAATTATGCCGGATTTTTGTATTCGATTATTATAATTATTAATATATTAACATTTTTTAATTAATTAATAACCGAAATACATTATACGAAAAAATTAATTATAAATTAAAAGTTAAATTAATAAAAAAAGTACGAAATTTAAGATTTTTTTTAATTAACGATTTAAGGAAAGTAAAATAATAATTAACGATAATCTATAAATATATAAATGCAAGGTCGAATGGGTTCAAGCCTTGTTTTCCAGGCTGAGCCAAATACACAGAAAATTATTACACGATATAATTTGTACGATAGATACTATATCCAGTATTTTCGAACACGATGACTGATCAATGGTTTCACGGTTAGGATAGATTGATACCTCGGTCCCATAGAGCCTCACTCTGAAGCCGACTGATGCGTGGTTGCCGATAAGCTTCGACCCTGGTGAACCTTATGCCCGCTGGCTGGTTCGGCAGGGTCAATGTGACTCAGAAGATGTTAAGCTTTGCGCGGTAAACCTTAAGGATAAACCTTAAAGGCAAACCTTAAAAGCAAACCTCAACGGCAAACCTTAACTGTATAAATATATAAATAAAAACCTTTTTTTTATTTTTATCTTTTTCCAATTAAATGGTTTTTTAAAATAAAAAGTTTTATTGTTTTAATAATTAAAAAAAAATTTATATAAAGATAATAATCTCAATATAACTTAAATAAATTTTATACGTTTTTAAATAATAATATAAATAATGTTAAACGTAACGTTAAAATACGGAAAAAATATATATATATATTAATAAATCAAGAATAATACTAAGAAATTAAAGTTTTAAAGCGAAAAATGTAACGATACGGTAAAATAAATAAATAATATAATAATATAATTATTAAATACGTTTTAATTTAAAACGCGGAATTTTAAAAGTTTATGTAATATAAATATATAATCGAAAACATTATAAAACATTTTATTTAAAATTAAGGCGAATAGTTTTAAGAAAGTACTTATTACATTAAAAAGCGATATAAAAAAGATTAACTTTTTTAAAAAAGGCGAAACGAAATTTAAAAGGTAATTTATTAAAAAACCCGACTTTCCAAAAAGAGAAAGAACTAAAAAGGTAAAATTACCGTTTTAAAAAAAAGGAAATGGCGCGCGAGAACTTTAATAATTTAAATAGTTCCTTACTCTTTTTTTCGAACTTTTTGGAAAACTTTCGAAAAAAATAAAATTGTTATAATCTCTGTAATAGTAGTTTATCCAGTTTTAATAATTTAAATAGCTTTAATAAATTAAGTATCCGTTTAAAGAAAGAAAAAAAAAAGAATTTTAAAAAATCCAGTAATAATTTGAAGTTTTGTTAAAAACACTTCGATTTCTTTTAAATAAGGAAAATTATTTGTAAGATTAAATTAATTAAAAGTTGTAAAATAACGCCTTTATTTTTATGTAGAAATAAATTAGTTATAAAGATAATATAAAGTTAAAGTAAATTAATTAATTGCGTTTAATAAAAGTTATTACTAAGATTTATAAAAGATTCTTTTAAATTAATTATAAATATTAAAAAAGAAATAAAAATATTAAAAGTTTTACGAGAATTTATATAATAATAGGCAAAGCTCGGTAAAGGTTTTTTTTAAAACGAATTTAATAAGATTATATATAATAAAGAAAACTTTATATAATTTATTATCAAATTTTCAAAGTTATTTCGAAAAGTAAAGTGTTATAATATGAAATTTAAGATTAAGAAATATATTACGATATTTCTTACTGCTATAAAGAATTACGTTAATAACTGGTATATGTTACGGCCAGCATTGGTATAGCATGGTAACTAGTTTATTGGCGTTATGAACGAAGATTTTAAGCTGAAGAAAAGAAGGAAAGAAAGGTAAGGTTACAAAGTGCGTAAAGATTTATAAATGTCCTTACTTTTTATATAGCAGGTGGCTAGTTTATGTGGCAGTTGTCAGCCCTATATAACGGTTACTAGTTTCACGGTTTGATTCTGGTAACTGCCGTTATATTACCTTTTTTTAAAAACTTATATACGATTAAAGAAAATATATAAGCCTTTATTAGTTATAAGTATCGTTTTTTTAATCCAGTTTTTGCTTTTACGGCTTTATTATTATTAAAATAGTGTTTATTAATTTTGTCGGCAGCCGTTATATGTATTTATTTTTATAAACGGATTAATAATTTAAATAATTTAAGATATTCCGTATAAAATTATTTTATTACGATCGAGAGGTTTTTAAAATTAATTACGAAATATTATATTTTGTCGGAATCGTAATTTTTTTATTTAGTTTAATATTATAACTTTTTATAACGTCCGTTAAGTTTTAATTATTTAATTTGTTTTATTTCGAATTTTGATTTACGGTTAATTTTTTCGGGTAACGGTAATATTTAAGTTTATTACAGTAAAAAATTATTATCGGTTTTACGTAATCGACTAACGTAAAATAAATTAGTTATTTTATAATTGAACGATAAATTAAAAACAAAATTACATTTACTTTTTTTTTAATTTTTAAAAGGTTTTATTTTTTATAAATTTAAGTAAATAATTAATATTTACGTCATAAATTTTTTTTACAGAAAAAAACTTTATTACCGATTTTAAATTAATTAAATAACGTTTTTTATTAATTTATACTTTTTAACGTTTTTATATTTTTAACGTAACTTTTTTCGTAAACGTTTAAATATTTTTAATTTATATAATAATTTTTAACATTTATTAAATTAAATTAATTTTTATTTTTGTTATATTTATATTTAAGGAAAATAAGTTTCGAATATTTTTATTTAATATAACTTTTAACGGAATTATATTAATTAATAAATATTATAATAAATTATATACAAATTTTAATATTAATATATATACGTTTTAATTATTTTGGTATTTATTAATATAAAAATGTAGACGTTAATTTAATTTTTAATTTATAAATTCGATAATTTTTTAAATTTATAGATATAAAATATTTTTATAATAATATTTGATACCGACAAATTTATTTAATTTAATTAAAAATTAAAAATTAAATTATTTTATATTATCGTTAATTTAAAGAATAAATATTTTAAAGAAACGATATAAATATCGATAATATCGGTTAATTAAAATTTCGACGGTATTAAATTTTTTATTTAAAAAGATTATTATAATTTTATTAAACTTATCGATAAACGTTTATATATAATTATAACTGTAACAATTTTTCGGTACATTTTTTCCGTTAATAATAACATAATTTTAAATATTATTCGGAATCAAAAAAAGGTAAAAAAGTTTAAAAGTTTTATTTTAAAACGTTTTATTTCGACAGTAATTATAATAATTCCGAATATATTATCGGATATTTTGCTTAAACCGGAATGAAGTATATTTTTATATTAATATTTTAATTATTTTATTTTGATTAAAATACGTAAATATTTTAAGTACGTAAATTCTATGGAGAAATACGGTACGGAAAAAAATATGGCCGTTAATTGTTTTTTCGGATATTATTAATTTATAATTTTTTTTTACTCAAGTTTTGCATTTCGTTTTTGTAACGGATAAAATCGACCAAGTTAATATTTTACGAAATATTTTCGATTTGTATCTTTGTTAATATTTCGTTAATAACTGCGATATAAAAGTTTAATTATTTTAACGGAATTAAGGCTTTGTTTTTTTTTTCGGGCTTTAATTATAAATAAATTAAATATTTTTCGTAATAAGGTATTTACGGTAACATTTTCTTTACCAGGTCGATATTGAAAAATAATATTAAAATTGAAAAAAAAAAAATTAATTTATCGGATTTAACACGTAAAAAGAAAAGGCGTTTATTTGTAAAATATAATAATGTTTAATAGTTAATTATAATAAAAAAAATTATTTTTAAAGTTCCGGATAATAATATTCGAAAATTTGGATTATAATAAATAATTTTAGGTTTTGGATAAAATACGCTTTTTTTATTAAGGTTATAATTTTCGAAAAATATTTTACGGATTTTTATTCGTTATCTTTTTATTATTATTAAATAATATTTTCAATTACGTTACAAAATATATGTATTTTTACTTTAATTAATTAATTAAATTAAACTTTCGTAAATAAGCCGTTTTATTTTTTTTTAAATTCCGTTTTTATTTAAATTTTATTATAAAAAATTTCTTTTTTAATAACAGGTTTAATAATTTAATTATGCCGTTTTTATAATAACAAAATATTTATACGTAAGTATAAAATATTATAAATAAACGGATTACGGTATAATTATTAAAATTTTTAAACTTTTATCTTTAAATTACTTTAATTTTAATTAAGTTAATAAAAATATTTACGCTTATTTTCATAATAATATTAAAATAATCCACTTTTTTAATATTAAACCGGAACTTTTTAATATCTTTATAAAAATTAATTTTATATAATCCGCAAAGAATTTTTTTTAATATTTTTATTATTTCTTTTTAAAATCGGAATAGATTAATACGTTGGTGGCGTAAACGTTAACGTAATAATTGAAAAATTTATATAATTAAATATTAATAAACAATTAATATTAAATAAAGCTTATTTTAAATTTAAATAAAAATATTTTTTATTAAAACGTTCTTTAATAAATTTTAAATATTATTAAATATTTCGATGAAATAATAATACGAAATTTATAAAACGTTTAACATTTAAATAATTAAATATAATACCGTGAAATAAAAAAGCTAAAATAAAATAAATTTTAAATACTAATTTTTTAATAATAATCGATATAAAACTAACGTTTTAATAAATAAGATTTTAAAGCAAACAGAATTAAGGCGGCATCCCTTTGCATATATAGTTTAATAAAATCCATCTTTAATAATTTATTTATTATTTTTTTTACGGAAAATATTAAACAGACGTCCGATAAATTAAAAGTTCAAAAGTAAATATCGACCGGTTAAGTTCCAAAACCACATTATAACCGGATCGAAAATTTAAAAAAAATATTAATTTCTTTTTTCGAAAAATATTCTTCGAAATAAATAAAAGGTTTTAATAAAAATTTCCAAACTCGTTTTACGTATTTTAAATCTTTATTTTCAAAAAAAAAGAATTTTTTAACCGTTATATATCTTCTACTTTTATAAATTAACTAACGTTATAACGTTTAATTTTTTATTTTGAAAAAAATAACTTCTTAAAATAACGAAAATTTACTTTATTATTTAATACGGAAGTTAATTTTTTTAACTTATTCGTTAATAAAGCGATAATTATATTATTTTTAACGGTTTTATAACGAAAATGGTCGGCTTAATATCGTATATATCCGGTATATCTTTTTTATTCAATATATCCAATAAAATAATAAATACAAATATTAAGGTAAAATTATTTTCGAATTTTTTCTATAAACGTTAAAAACTTTAATATTATTTATCGGCTTTTTTTATAACGCGGTTACGGTAGTTAACGTTTTCCTAAACTTTAAAGTTAACGTACCCGTTTAGTAAATATCGGGTAAAAGTTGAATTATTAATAAAAACTTAATTAAAATTAAAAAATTATCGAACTAAATAATATTTTTATTTTTATAATTTAATAATAAATTATATTTTTCTATTTAATTAAAACCGATAAAAATATCGTATTCAATATTTATAATTTAAAAAACTTAATCGGGAAAATATTATCCGTTAATTTCGAATATTATAATTATTTAAGCTTTTATTTAGCCGGCAGATTACTTCTAGTAATTTTATAATTAAAATTTTTTTTTTTAGCCGGATAATACAAACTTATAATTATTTTTTCGTTTACTTAATAAAAAAAGGGTTAACGAAAAATTAGGTTTATACTTCGGTATTATAAAAAGCAGTAATATATAGGTTAATTTTATTTATTTAAATTTACATAATTTTAATAAAAACTTTATATTGTTTAAAATTACTTATTTCCATTATTATTAATATAAGGAAAACTATCGAAAAGTTTTCCGACGGTCCTACTCTTTTTCCGATTCGTTAAAGCTGGATAAATCCTTTATTATTTTTACCGCAGTAACCTTTTTTTTATTAAGGTAATCGCTAATTTTATATCCTATCTTGCTACAGTTAAAGTACGTACTAACTTTTTAATAAACCTTTTTCTTAACCTTTAATAAAAGTTTATTAAGATTGCCTAAAATTTTCGATTTGCCGGAATTATTATAGAAATAAGGTTTTTTGTTTTTATCTTTCGGTCTATTATTATGCGGGTCGTATAATTAAGGCTTATATTTTTGTTAACTTTTTTTATAAGCGAACTAATTGCTATAAACGGTTATAATAACGTAATTACAAAATCTTTCGTAAATAATATTAAAATTGCGGTTATTCTTAAAAAAGTATAAATCGAAATTTAAGGAAATATGTTTTTATAAAACTTACTTTTATTTATCCTTAACAATTTTAACCTTTTAAACGAAAACGTTAAATTTAAAAATAAAATCGTAAATATTTTAATTTTTACCGAGCTTAAAACCGAAAATATAAAAAGTTTTTTTAGTAGCAAAAATTTGGTTCGAGTTATAATACGATAATTTTCATATTTAAATTATTTCGGTTATATAAAAAAAGGGTTATATAATCGATCGGTAACGAATTTTAATTATTTTTTTAGCTTCTTTTTTTCTAAAAAACTTAACAAAGAAACTATAAAAACGTTTTCGTTTTAGAAAATCGATTTATTTACTTTAAACTTATTTACAACCTTATAAACTTAAGCGTTAAATTTAATTTTGTTATCGTTAAACTTAACTAGATTATTAACGTAAGCTCTTTTTTTTCGGTTATAGCTAAAATTTACGTTATTATTTCTTATAAATTTGTAAAAAGCGGGCTATATTATTATACTAATAAAGCGAAACGTGTTGGTATTATCGAAAACGTTATTAATTATATTTTCTCGGCGAAGGCGGTCCGTATCGTTAAAAAAAAATAAAAAAAAAAATAATTTTATTTAACCTAAAGGCAAACAATTTTGTTACTGAAATTTTAAAGTTTTTCTTAAACGTTCTGGTTATTATCAGCCATTTTATTAATTAGTTATCTGTCGGGATCGGTTTTTGGGTGGTTATGGTTTTAATTTAATAAACTTTTTATTTTTAAAAATTGGGTCTCGTTTTTTAATACGGCGTTTTTACCGTTTTTTTCAAAATATTCGTCGTTTTTTATATTCTTAACTTTATTTTTAATTAATCTAAATCGCTTTAAACGTCAACTAGTTAATAGGTAGTCTTTTTTAACAAATATTTAGTTTTAATGCTGGTCGGTCTAGGTTTTAATTTTGGGTCTGGTTTTGGATCTGATCTAAAACGCGTTATTTTTCGTCATTACGTATCGACGTAAAAAGGATATGGCGCTTTATTTATTAATTGCTAAATTAGTAAGAAAGGGAATAAACTTAAAATAATGTTACGGCTAGTATTAATATAATATGGTAACTAGTTTATTGGCGTTATAAACGAAGATTTTAAGTTAAAGAAAAAAAGAAAAAGAAAATAAGGTCGCAAAATGCGTAAAGATTTATAAATGCCCTTACTTTTTATATAGCAAGTGGCTAATTTATATAGCAGCTATTAGCCTTATATAACAGTTGCCAGCCTTATAGTTTAATCCTAGTAGCTGCCATCATAGTATAAAACGATATAATTAATCCTACAGTAAACGGATTATTTCTTTTTAATAATTAATCGATAATTTTAATAATAAGTTTTATAACGCTTAAAAAAATAAAGGTAAAGGAAATAATAATATTTTCTAAAATAATAAGCCTGTATAAAACAAAAACGGAACGTTATGTTGCTTTAATTATGGTAAGTACGGATATTTAGCAAATGATTGCTTTAAATTATAAAAGAAAAAGAACTATAAAGAAAAATTAAGGTTAACGTTAAAATAATAATAATAACTAAAGTAATAAATTTCGTAATAACCTGTTATAGTACAGAAATAAGGATTTCTGTATTTAAAGAAACCTATCTTTAAAGCTTGGTGCGGGCCCCGCACGGCTAATCTTCGAGATTAAGAAGAGCTTAGCTTTTCCCGCGCCAAAGTTAAGATGATCTAGATAATCTAGGTAATCTAAGTAATCTGGGACCAGATTATATAAATTACATTGATTATATAAATTTACGATATACTTATTAAATTTAAAATAAATATATAACGAACGGTTTCCTATGTAAATAGCACTTATTTAATTTCGTTTTTTAGTTATTAATTTAAGTTTTTAATTAAAGACATCGTTTTTAATTAAGAAAAAAGTACGTAAATCTTTTTAATAAATAAACTTCCGAATTATTTATTTTATTATTGTTATCTATAAATCAAGACTTCATTTCGGATACTGCTTATACCTCTAGGTGAATATATAACAGGTTCGTTACATAACCATAGCGGTAGATAAGGCGAAAAGTAAATTATTCCTAAAGGCCTGGAAAACTTATACCGTTTTAATAAAGAAACATTTAGCGCCTATATTAATAAATAACAGCTTTAGAAGTTGATGTAATGGTACGACAAAATGATTTAAAAGTTAGTTACAGTGACTGATATTATTAAAGTTACAACGCTTAAATGCTCTAAAGCAACGGCTACAGTAGCCGATTTTCCTAAAATTTTAATAATTAAAAGCCTTAAAGTAACCGTTATAGATAGCGCTGGCAAGACGCTTTAAAAGGTATTTACAACGGCTAAATATTTTAAGTTTATAGCTGTTAAACGTTTTAAAGTAATTATTATTAAAAGCGTTATATTTTTATACGTTTACGTTTTTATAAAAAGAGATAAAAATAAGTTATTTTAAAATTTAAAAGCGAATATTAATATTATAAATAAAATTGTAGATTTCGAAAAGAATATCATATTAAATATTAAATCAAAGAGTATTAATATTATAATAGATATGAAATTTATAACTATTATGTTCGTTAGAATAATGAAATAACCTTTAAAAATGCTCCGTAAAAAGAATAACGAAATTATAGTAAAATATACGTTATATATTAACGATTGTCTTTTAAAGAGATTTTTAAAAAAATATAGATATTATAAAAAGGAAGGTTATTTAAATAAGAATATTTTTATAAATCTTAACAGGTTTTAATTAATAGTAATTAACGTATTTTGAAAAGGTTTTTTTTATAACATTATAAGAAGTTAAAGCTTATTATTTAGATATCGAAATTTATAAACGATAAAAACTATTAATAAGAATACGTATTAAGGTGAGCATTTAATAAGGACGACGGTAACCTAGAAAGGGTATTCGTTAACGCTTTTAAGGATAAAAAAGTTCGCATAACGGAAAAAATAATAAAAAATCTTTTTTTTGGTACTGTTATCTCCGTCACTCTAGTATACAACGACTAATTTGAACTATTAAAATGTTTACGAGAATAACCCAGATCTTAACGAAATAAAAACGTTATTTTGTATAAAGTATAATAAAAAAAATACGGAAGATTCTTATTTATAAACATTTAATAACAGGGGCAATACGTAAAAGGTTTTTTTTGATATAATATAGACTTAATTAAGCTCGTTAGCATTGAAAATAATAACTACTTCGGTCTTATTATAAACAATTTTTTAGGTTATAAAAAGTATTATTTATTTAAAATCAAAAACGAAGTATAGCAAAGCTTATACATTTATATTATACGAATAACTAAGCGTTTGAAATACCGTTAAAGGTAAAAAGGTATCGAAATAAAAAATAAGGACGATAATATCGCCTCGGAGGACGATACGAACTAAGAAACCAGCAAGTTAAACGTAAAAGGGGTTGCTCGAAGAAAATAGTTCTTAAGCTGTACACTCTGAAAGCTCTAAACGAAGCCCTTAAACTAATACGCGAATTAAAGCTAGCTTTAACTTAAAAGAGCGAAAAGGACGATGGGGGTTTATATATCTTCCATTTCGTCCCAGACGTCGACGATAACAACTTTTTTAAAGGCTACGGAGACATCGATTAGGCTATCCGAAACATTTACGAATATTAACAGATAGATAATATGTTAAAAAATAAATACGATAATATTTTTAAGGATTTAAAAGATATTAACTTAAATAAGTTATTTATTATTTATAGGTTATTTATAATAACGGATAACGGTCCGTCCTTAGAAATAGTTATAAAAGGTTTAAATCGAAAAATATAATTTAAAGTAAATTTTATAAAAATTAAAAAAAGAAAATTCGTATAAGATTTTAAGTTTACGCCCTTTAGTAAGAAAGTTTATAAATATTTTATTAATATTAAATAAGTATTAAAAGATATACGTTTATAAAAAAATTAAATAAATACCAAGTATATATTTGCGTAAAAAGATTTATTTAAGGAAAGAAATATTTATAATAAAACTATAACGAATATAATAAAAGTTAAATATTAAAGAATTTTAATAACTTTAATTATTTATTTAATCTAGTATATATTTTAAATTAATTTTATTATTACGTGGTTAAACGATACAATGAAAAAAATATTTATATAAAGTAGTTTTTTATATTTAAGAAATATTTTAATACGTATTAAAAGAATAAAAAAACGTACTGTTTTTTTTTAAAAAAAAAGAAGGTTATTAAGTTAATAAATTCCTTATACGGTTAAAAATAGGCCGGAATTATTTGGTAAAAAAATTAAAAGATTATTTATAAAATTGAATTTTTATTTATTAGTTTTAAATAATACGAATTAATTTTGTTTTAATTATAATATTTGTTTATTTAATTACACACGAATTTAACTTTTAGTTTTATTTCGGTATATAATCATTTTAATTATTTTGATATCAAAATTACTTTAATGTTAATTAATTCTTTATATAAATCTTTATAAACTTTTAATATAAAATTAAAACTAATTATTCTTAACGTTATTGTAATATTTTTATAATAGCTCGTATTATAAATTATTTATATAACTGATAACTTTTTAACCTAATTATTATGTTCGTAATTAATATAATATTGTAAATACGTTTCAACTTTTAGTTAATCTTTTCCGTTTATCCCTTTATTTACGGTTTAAATACGTTAAATAATTTATGATTCAATTTAAATTAAATTATTAATCCTTATTAAAATTTTGAAACAAAAGTTATATTTTTGTTTACTCTAATTTCCGTTAAAAATTCGTAAATACTTAAAATATATTTAAGAAAAACATATACAATTTATTTTATTTATATATTTTTGTTATAAAATAAAAAATAAGGCAATTTCGAAAATTGATTAATAATTACGAAAATATTATGGTAACATATTTTTATAATTAAATTTTGTTAATATTAAAAGCTTAATAATAAAGTCGAATATAATAAAATTTTATAGTCGTTTTATAACTGGTAATAGTTATAACTTTTCGTAAGGTTTATATTGTCGTATTTTTATTTTAGCGAAAATATTGCATTATTACATTATCTTTTATACAGTTATTTTTATTTTAAGAAAATTATATATTCGTTATGAATGTTTTAAAATTTTATAAATTTTTAAGTATTTATATAATTAATGTTTATATATATTTTGTATTAGATTTTCCTGGAATCTTTTTAAAAATTAAATTTTATTTATTCGTTATTTTTCAAGTAAATTATTATTATATTGCTATATTTGTTGGTATATATTAATTTGACATTTTCTTTTATAATGATTCGTTATTATCGTAAATATTTTTTAAACGTTATATACAAATTATTTATTATATCTTAATTTCAAGTTCCTTTAAATTAGATCGTTTATAAAATACGTTTATTTGTTATTTTCTAAATTTTTACGATAAATAATAACGTAATTAAATTAAAAAAAAATATTTTGCATAACGTAATTATTTTCCAATTAGTTGTCAGATTGTAAAGAAATATATAATATTTTCATAATCCGTATATACCTTGATTTAATATATATTACTTTTAAAATAATATGTAAATTTCTTAAAAACGTTAACGATAAATTTTTTTTTTTTATCTTATATAAGGTAATTTAGTTCGGTTTTATATAACTTGTAAAAATAAAAGGTAATAAGGTAAAGTTTCTTTTAATCGTTTCGATATCGAATTAGTATTTTTAAAGCGTAATTCGAAACATTGATTTTCAACTTAACTAGTTACTTTAGGTTACATGTAATTAATACTGGTTTTTTGGTTAAAATATTCTTAATTTGTTAAAAAAAAATATTTTTTTAATATTTATTCAAATTTCTTTTTGGTAACTTTTCTTAATAATATAACTATTTTATTAAAATTACGTATAAACTTTTTATAATAATTAGCGAATTTAAAAAATATTTACATCTTTGTAATATTGATAAGTTAACGTGCTATATAAGTAAGCGCAATATACAAACGAACGTAACATTTTTTTTAATCATTTTAATTATTCATCTTTAATTATTTATTTCTTAATATTAATATTATAAGACGTTTTATAAAGGAAGTAAAAATAAATCTAGCTATCTAGGCTAAAAAACGAAATCCAAGACTTAATTATAAAAGGTTTGGTTTCATTTATAAAGTCTTATTTTTTACCTTAATATACCGTTTTACCGATAAATATACTCGAACTAATATTACCCTTAATTGGTAAAGGTTAACGCCGACAAAAAAAAAATCGATTATTAACTGAATTTTTAATTTAAATAGGCGACCGTTTTTTGTCCGGCTTTAATATGTTAGAAATATAGTTAATATATTATATACTTAATACGTTATAAAACGCATTAAAATTAACTAGACATCGAACTTTATTAAATAGCAAAAAACTTTTTAAATACGTTTAAATTAAAAAATCGATTATTAACGGGTTTTATTCGAAAATTTAAAAATATTTCGTAAATAATTCGAGCTTATTCGGGTTATAATTACAAAGTACGATATCGTAAAAAAGGATATTTATAATTTCAACGAGATTAAAGTTTTAATAAAGCTTTTTATAATAACGGATATAATGATTATGAATGTCAAAAACGTTAAAAAATTAAATAAACGTAATAAAAGAATAAAACAATAAGTTAATTATCCAGGTTATTAATTTCTAAAATTAGATTATATTATTATTTATTAATATAATAAAGAAAAGTTATTTAAAAATTTAATACCGTAATAATTTATTATTAACAGTTAAATAAAAAATTATATTAAATAATAATAAATAAATAATAAATAAATAAGGGTTTAAATAAATTTAGGATTTTAATAATTATATTTGGTCGCGTACGAAAAGTTCGAAACGTTTTCTTATCTTCGGTGATTACGAAAATTACCATTTAATTTAAATAATTATAATGTATTCTTTAATTTTTTATTACATTTATTTAAACTTTTTACGTTTTTCGATATTAACAATTATTATACTCGTTATTATAAAAAGCTTTATTAAAATCTAATTTTAGCAAAATTATAAATATTTTTATTATAATACCGTATTTCGCGATTATAACGTAAATGAATTTAAATTATTTGCAAAATGTTTTTAAATTTTCCATAAAATCCGTTAATAATCGATTTTTTAAATTAAATAAGTTTAAAAAAATTTTGACCGTTTAATAAAATTTGACGCTTAATTAATTTTAACGCATTTTATAACGTATTAAGTTAATAATATATTGGCTATATTTTTAACGTATTAAAGCCAGCCAAAAAACATTTACGTATTTAAATTAAGGATTTGGTCGATAATCGATTTTCTTTTCGGTTAATGTTTATTTTTACGAAAAATAAATAAAATAGATTTAGGCGCGTTTATTGGTAATACGGTATATTAAGATAGAAAATAGAACTTTATAAATAAAACTAAATTCTTTATAATTAAGCTTCTTGTTTCATTTTTTAACTTAAATAGCTAGGTTTATTTTCGCATTTTTTATAAAACGTCTTATAATGTTAGTATTAAGATATGGGTAATTAAAACTATATATTTAAAATAATTAAAAAAGTATTACGAGTACTTATATAAAGCGTTATATTATATACCCATTATATTATAAAATATATTGAAGTTAATTAAATATCGAGCCTTATTAAACAAGAAAGAATTTTCAAAACATATTTAAAGCTGAAAATCGATTATTACTAAAGTTTTATAAGAAAATTTAAAAGTATTTCGTAAATAATTCAAGTTTATTCAGGTTATTATTATAAAAAAGAATATTTATAATTTTAACGAAATAAAATTTTTAATAAAACCCTTTATAATAACGGATATAATAATTATTACTATTAAAAAACGTAGGAAATTTAAATCTACGTAATAAAAGAAAATAACTTATAATTATTTAAATTATTAAATTTTAGAACTAAGTTATACCGTTATTTCATTTATTATATTAGAAAAAAAAAGTTTTAAGTTTTAATATTAGGATAACTTATTTTTAATTATCGAATAAGAAATTATATTGAACAACAATTGTTAAATAATAAATAATTTTAATATTTTATTAAATATATTTGGCCGTCTAAGAAAAACTCGAAAAATATTACGTTAATTATAATATTATTATGTTGTATACAAGGTCGAATAGGTTCAAGCCTTATTTTCCAGGTTAAGCCAAATATATAGAAAATTATTATACGATATAATTTATACGATAAATATTATACCTAATATTTTCGAATATAATAACTCATTAATAGTTTTTACGGTTAGAATAAATTAATATCTTAATTTTATTAAGCTTTATTTTAAAGTCGATTGTTAGGCCCCTATAAGTATGCAATTTTTCCAATTAATGTTAGTTTGGGAGGTTTATATGCGTAGTTACCGATAAGTTTCAATCTTAATAAACCTTATGTCTGCTGGCTAAGTTGGGTAGAGTTAATATAATTTAGAAAATGTTAAGTTTTACGCGGTAAACCTTAAGGATAAACTTTAAAGGTAAACTTTAAAGGTAAATCTTAACGGTAAATTTTAATTACGTATAAAACGCTGGTATCTTTTCGAACTTTTATAAATTTCGATCGTTTTTATAATTTTTCGAATTATTTAAAACATTATACTGTATAAGTTTAAATACGTAATACCGGTAATTTAAAACCGTAGAATTATTACAATAACCGTTTTATTAACGATATATAAATATTATAAAATTACCGGACGAAGTAAAATTATCAACATTATTATCGATCTAGAAAACTTTTTCCAAAACGATCGATTTCGGGTTTTAATTTTCGAATACGATTTAATTTGCGAAAATAACGGTAATCGATTTTTATCAAAATATACACCGGAAAGTATAACGATTGTGGAAATATTATTAACAAAAAAAAATTATATATATATATATATATAAGTTTAAAAATTTCAAAATTCCGATTTTGGAACGATATAAAAAAAATACGAACGATAATTTACTCGACTGCTTCGGATTACGAAAACCATTTAGAACTTCGACAAGAATCGACGTAGATAAAAGCGAGATAAGGCAAAGTAAAGTCGTCTGCAAAAGGAATGGGTTTAATAAAGCCTAGGAATTAAGATAATAATCTATCATTTTATCTAATTTTATCTACACGGTTACGTCTTCTTTAGGAAAAATTACATTTTATATATTTACGTATTTTTTATATCGGTTTTAACTTTATAACGTATTTTGTTTTTTATTTTAAAACGTATTTAATTATATATTAAAAACTTAGTACATTATTATTATATCTATATTACTAAGAGATGAAAAGTTTTTGCTAGTTTTTATAATATATTTAAAATTATTAAAAAATCCGATAATATTAAATTTAAACTTGCGAAAATTAACTCTATTTTATTTAATTTTAATAACTTTTTTATACGATTTCTCTTAATTATATTTATATTAATTATTTTCTCGTTTACTTTTACCGGTTTTATTTTGTTTTTAATCAAATTTCTTTTAAAATAATTTGCGAAATATGAAAATAAAAACAATTAAATCTGTTAGTTTTTTTATTAAAAAATAATTTATTATTTTTATATAAAATAACTTTTTTCGAAAAAATGTTATTTAATAATGTATAACTAATTCTATATTAAATAAATATTAAGAAATTAAAAATAAACGTTGTTTTTTAAAAAAGAAGTATTTATTATATAAAACAAAACAAATTTCTTTTTATTTAAAAAGAAAGCGGTAATAAAAAATAAAGTTATAAATAACTTAAAAAATCGTTATAAAAAGATTAATTAAAAAACGAAAATATAGCGTTTATAATAAATCCGAATATAATATACGTATTCATAAAAAAGTTATAAATACGTTTAACGAAAAAAATCCGCTTAATTTTACTTAATGCGATTTATTATTTTCAAGTTATTTAAATTTGTTATTATTAAATGTTAAAAAATAAGCGGTAAGCTTGTTAAAGTTGTAAGCTTATATAAAACGTTAAATTATTTTAATAATAATTAATTAATTAATAATAAGGCGAATTATGTAAATAAAACTTTTAATTATTAAATATAGGAAATATCAATTCTGTTATATTAATTGGCTAGTTACGTACGCTCTTATTACGCGTACTGATTTTTGAAGTAATTTAGCTACGGAACATATATGTTCTGATCAGAGGGAATCTTTCTGTATATGGGGTGCTGCGCACCCCCTGCTAGCTGACAGTAGCTGGTCGGCGAGGCTGCGAAGAGACAATTGGGCTGCAGATTCGGCTGCCCGTCTGCAACAAATGGAACATCAGGAGATGGAAAGCAGGTCACCAGCTTCATTCGAGATTTATGTACCTTGTGTTTCTTCACCTGGGTCCTAAACCCCCCCTGTTTCCCGGTGGCTCCTACGGCTGATATAGGTATGGGGGTTCACAGCATGAAAAAGAGGCTTCGCGTAAGTGTGAATGCAGCCAACACTCCAGATGCGATATCTATCCCTCCGCAAAATGCATACAACAAGCCAAATTGGCGGCCGTGGCAGCTAAGCCCCTTCTTCCTCGTCCCTCTGATTCTCACATCGGCCGCCCTGGCCGCGACTCTCGAAGTCCTCGCGCAAATCAGCAACGAGACGTATCGCGATGAGGATCTGCAAACCGAATGGTTGAATTGGTACTGCAAAGGGCAACGACGCGACTCCAATTCAAGTTGCATCCCCAATATCCCCGGCCTCTCCGTCTCCGAACTCACATTCGAAAACATCTCGGACAGCAAAACCGGCATCCTCGCCTTTCTCCGACCCGACGCGCTTTCGTCCGCGTCGACATTCGCATGGCTGTACCTGCCCACGCTCCTCGCCGTGTTATACGCCCTATTCTGGCAGGTAGTCGACGACGAAGTAAAGCGGATCGAGCCCTTTTACCAAGCATCCCGACCGACGGGTGCCCGAGGCGATCGCGCCATCTTTGCGAGCTACATCAGCATCCCGCCGATCCTGGCACCGGTGCAGGCGCTCCGATGGGGTCAGGTAGCTGTTTTCCTATCGTCCATCACCTACGTGCTCGTGGGCTTCGTCACGCCCATCCTACAATCGCAGATCTTTCAGCTGCAGTCGCAGATGATCCAGGTCGGATACTTTCCCCGGTTCAGTGATCGATTCGAGCCGCTCACGAGGCAGGGCTTTACGTTCGAGCACCGAGACTATGACAGCCCTATCATGGGAAGATTTACCGACGAGATAGCCGATTTCGCAGACTTGGTGGAGCTCCAGAACGAGGGGATTCCTCGCATTGTGGTGCATGTGGATCCCACATTCGCTAGGGCGCAGGAGGCCATCCTATGGGCGGCTACCCTCTCGGGATCGCTGCTTCTCTGGGTGACGATGAGGCGACAGTCGGGCCTGAGGAATGATATAAAGGGCCTTGCCGCTCTCGCCAGCGTGGCCAGTGCGCATCCGGCCTTCCTCGACGGGATTGCCGCCATGGTTGCTGGAGGAGGATCCGAGGAGGCCGAAGACGTTCTGAAGCAGACGGTTGTCCATCTCGGATGGGGCCAAGACAACACCCAAGGAAGTACCCTTTATGGTCTCTGGTTTAGACCTTGGCCAACCGAGGATACCAAACCCATGTCCAGGTGGACCGCCTTGCTCGAGGTTCCCAAGAAATTCGGCGTCTTGCTTCAGAGATGGGTACTAGGCAGCAGCTCCGGGACGCACCACCAAATCCTGCGCTACTCGATCGGCCTGAGCCAGCTCGGAAACCTCCTCCTCATCGTCCTCATCCTGGTGATAGGCGGCACAGAGAAACCCCGGAACACCCCCGAGGACGCGTTCCGAGAGACAATCCAGGGTGTGAACCGAAACAATGGCATCGTCCTCGCTGCGATAGAGCTCATCGCCGTGTCCATAGTCAAGACGCTCTGGGTAGTCGTCGAAGAGCAGACAACAGTACTAACACCTTACCGATCGCTCCACACCCACGGTCCTCGGAAAGCATGGCCGCTGCTGGAACGCGACTACGCTGCCATCGTGCCGGGATTGCGTCCCTTTCGCGCCTTTCAGGACGGCCAGTTCCTGCTCGGCTGCGTGACTTCCATCTCGCTCCTCCTCGAAGTCTGCCTCTTCTGCTTCGGTATTACCGCCTCGATGAGCCAGGGGACGGCGTATAATGCCGACGCCATCTGGACCGTTCACTGGATCGCCTTTACCGTCTGTGTTATTAGTATTGTCTTCATTGCCGCGACGAACCGGATCTGGCTCTCGGGGTTTCCCTACCTGGAGAGAAATCCCGACACGATTGCGGCCAAGCTCACTTATGTTTGCAGGAGCACGCGCCTGTTGGAGGATGTGAGACCTGCTGCTGTCATGACTGAGGAGGAGAGGAAGGTGCACTTGCGAGGGATCGAAGGGCGGTACGCTCTTGGTCAGGTGCAGGATGGGGTATTGGGCGTGGAGAGGGTGGCGGGCATTAGCTAACTGCAGTGACTATGGCGAGCCAGGTCTGAGATTACTAGAGGTCGGACGGCCCTGATACATATGCAAGTCTTCCGATGCACTCATGGATCCGTTGCGGGATTACCTAGGTTTTGCTCGGACTGCTGCAAAGTCACAGTGGAGCCATTCACGCAGCTGTATCTGCTGAGCGGAGCCAAGTTCGGTGCATCACTTATCCTCCAATATTATTCCGGATTTATTTCCCACTGAGCAAATTCCGCTACTGAGCTTTATCAAAATAACGGACCTGGTCGGATTGACAACTCTATTATTTGTACGAGACGATTACATGCGAGGATGGCAGAACCCTTCTCTCCCCCCCGCCCCCGCGGCACTCTATGTGGCTGCGCTCCTCCGGAGCAGGGCCGATACAAGGCCGATCGAGCCAAGAACCCCGGGGACGTCAGGGGCCCTGCCGTTACAGTAGAGGTCTGTACCAACTAACAGTTGAAATTTTCCAACTGATTGTTGGTTCGTATACTGCTATGTTTTCCACTAGCACGAACGTGCGTCCTATAGGCCCGGATTCTCCTGCTTACCCCAGGGCCTCGATCCCGGTTATAAGCTTTAAAGAATTAAAAAAGGAATTTAAATAATATTTATAACATACAATATAAGCTTGCGAGATATACAAGCTTGCAAAACAAATTTTTTTTTTTTAATATCTTAACTATTTAATTTTAATTATACATTTATTAGTAATTATAATTTAAAATTATGTATAAAAACATTTTTAAAAAGAAGTATAACGTTTACGATAAACCTGAATATATTACGCGTACTTATAAAAAATTATAAATAAATTTAACGAAAATAAAATCGATAAATTTAAATGTGTTATTAAAAGGTGCTTGAAAATATTGCTAGAACTTGTATATTTTGCAAATTTCTATAATACGTAGTTATAATAAAGTAAATAATTATTTTTATCTTTATAAATATCGTTTTAAAGATAAAAGTACCGCAATATTTTCTTAACTTAATTAAAAGAACTTAAAAATTTATAAATTTTATACAAGCGGCTAAGTATATAAGAATAAGTTTTTAAGTAATATTTAACGAAAATTTATAACAAATCAAAACAAGTAATAAAATTAATAAGAAATTATAGCTTTTAAATAATAATATAAAGTTTCGAAAATAAAAATAACGATTACATATATTAATATTTTGTATATAGCAACAAATTTTAGCATACAAATTTTAAATAACATTTTTTTAAATAATAAAAAACCCGAAATTAAAAACGGTGAAATTAATTACTAAGGAATAATTACTAACTTTTTAAAGTAACGTTTTATATAAGCACTTTAAATACATAAACATTTTAAATGATTTTTAGTACGTCGTAATAATAAATTTAAATTGGTTAACTATAATACTTTAAATTAACTCTAATTAATCGAATTCCTTTCTGTCGACTATCTTTATAGCTTCTTTTTAAGCGTTTATGTTATATTACGGCTTATTACGGACGTTATATTCTTATTTTTTTTTCTTTTTAACTAATTATAATCGACTAATTTCTAACGCGTTTAAATTATCTTAGGTAGCTTAAACCTTGCGAGCTCTTTTTTTAAAATTACTTAGGGACTGCTTTATAACGTTAAAAATTAATTAATTAAATCTTAAAACTTCGCAACGAATTAATAAGACTTAAATATTAGATTTTTAAAAAATGAAAATCCGTAATAATTTAATAATAAAACGTTTTTTATTGTTATATTTACATTTATCGCTTTTAACTATTATACCTTATATTATAATTATTTTAATTTATGTAAAACTTCGTTTATAATTTTTAAATTTTAATATTTATAATAGTTATAAACTAAATTTATATACGTTTTTACTACCGTTTCCTACATCCGATAAAGCCGAATACTTTTAGTTTCATTTCGTTACGTTTTTAAAATAAAGTCTACTTACGCGTATATTAAAATTTTGCATTAATGTAAATTAAATATACAGCGTTTAAAGATGTTATTTACGATTAAGTCTTTTTAAAAAGAATTAAACTAATAATTTAATTTCTCGAATTAACCGCTTAATTATCGTATTAAATGAAAAAAAATTAAATAACGTAACGTTATATATAATTTTCGATATATAATAAATAAACGCGTTTTAATATAAAAAAACAACATACGCTAAAAGGTTAAAGCCGATAGAAATAAACAGGTAAATAAAATATAATAACGTACCATACATATAAGTAAAAGATATATATAACCAAAAACCCTTTTTAGCTATTTTAATTATTTATTTTTAATCGTTTATTTTTTAATACTAACATTATTAAAGACCTTATAAAAAAACGAAAATAAACGTAATTATTTAAATTAAAAAACCAAGCTCGAAAGTTAATTATAAAAAGCTTAATTTTATTTATAAAGTACTATATTTTATTTCAATATACCGTTTTAACGGTAAATACGCCCGAATCGATATTATTCTTCCTTTATAAAAATTAACGCCGACCGAATTTTTAACTTAAATACGTAGACATTTTTTGTCCAACTTTAATATGTTGAAAATATGGCTAATATATTATTAATTTAACGCGTTACGGAATGTATCGAAATTAATTATGCGTCGAACTTTCTTAAACGGCAAAAGAAACTTTAAATCCGTTTAAATCGGAAAATTAATTATAAACGGATTTTATCCGAAAATTTAAGAATATTTCGTAAATAATTCAAACTTATTCGGATTATGATTACGAAATACGGTATTATAAAAAAAGATATTTATAATTTCGACGATATTAAATTTTTAATAAGGTTTTTATAATAACGGATATAATAATTACCAATACCGAAAAACGTCAAAAATTTAAATAAATGTAATAAAAAATATAAAATAAATTATGATTATTTAAAGTATTAATTTTTAAAATTAAATTATATTATTATTTATTCTTATAACACAAAATGTTTATTTTAAAATTTAATACCGTAATAACTTATTATTAATAATTGAAAAAAAAATTATATTAAAAAATTATAATTAAATAATAAATATTTTAATTTTAAAATAAATTTAATATTTTAATAAATATATATAAACGCGTACGAAAAATTCGAAACGTTTTCTTATTTTTACCGGCTACGAAAATTATTATTTAATAATATTATTATTACCTTTTATATAGCCGTATGTTTTTCGTATCGGCTTTAATTTTTTAATATTTCTTAATTTTTTTCTTTTTAAAAACGCGTTTATTCGCGGTATATCGAAATCTTAATACGATATTATTATACCTATATTAAAAAGATTTTTTTGCCGACTTTTTCAACGTATTCCAAATTAATATAACGTTCGATAATATTAAATCTGGGTTTACGAAAATTAACCTTATTTTATTCGATATTAACAACGTTTTTTTCGAATTAAAAACTTTTCCAGTTATACTTACGCTAATCATCTCCCTGTTAATTTCCGCCGGTTCCATTTTACCCTTTATAAAAGCCCTTAAAATATCCGTAAAATAATAAAATAAAAATAATACTTACCAAAAAAATTGAAAATTGTTAAAATAATTCGTTAATAAAAATATTTAAATCGATTAATTTTATAATAAAAGGTTATATATTATTATTACATAAAACAGCTTTCTTCCAGGGAAAAAAATCCAATTACGCAAAACGAACTATATCTTAAATAAACATTATAAAATTAAAATTAAACGTTTTGTAAAAAAGAAATATTTATTATATTAAAAGAAAAGCTTTTTTAGCCTAAAAAAAAGGTAATAAAAAATGCAGCCGATAACAGCTAAAAAGAATTGTTGCAAAAAGATTAAAACGAAAAAACGGAAATATAGCGTCTACGGCAAGCGGGACATAATACACGTACTTATAAAGAAGTTATAAATATATTTAACTAAAAAAAGTTCGAATAATTTAAATTAATTAGATATATTATTATTAAGTTATTTGAATTTATTATTACGAAATGTTAAAAAGCGGCTGGCTTATATATATCTCTTGCTTATATATATAGCACGTTAATATTATTAATTTTATAATAATCTTTAAATTTAATTAAATAATAACTTTTATAACTGCCGACGATAAAAAAACCGTTTGAACTTTTAATACGCGTTTTAATATATTTATCGAAATATTTAATTTATTTATCATTTAGCCGTTTTTGCTTATAGTAATCTCTTAATTAAATAAAAGTAGGTTATCGGCGACCTAACGAAAAAAGTAATTCTTTTCCGGTAAATATAATAAATAAAAATAGAAATTAATTTTAAAATTTAATAATTTATATTATTATAAATTATTCTTAGATTTATATTTACTTTATTTAGTATTTTTACGATTTTTAACATTAATAATAACTATATCAGCTATTATAAAACCCTTTATCAAAAATCTCGTTTTTTTAAAATTATAAATATCTTTTTTTACGATATAGTATTTTGCGATTATAACTCGAATAAGTTTAAATTATTTGTAAAATATCTTTAAACTTTGGTATACAACCTTTTAATAATTTATTTTTTAATATAGACCTATTTTAGAATTTTTGATTTATTTAATAGAATTAAACGCTTAGTTAATTTTGAAACGTATTACGAGGCGTTAAATAAGCCGTAGATTCGTTATATTCTTAATATATTAAAGCCGGATAGGAAACGTTTACGTATTTAAGTTAAAACTTTATTCGATAAATAATATTTTTCGGTTAACGTTAATTCTCGCGAATTAAAAATAATATTAGTTCGGACGCGTTTACTATAATATCGGGGTTTTAATGTAATTTCGATAATATTATATATAAAATTAAGCTTTTTAAATTAAATTTTTAGTTTTATTTATTCATTTAAACGGTTAAATTCATTTTAAATTCTTTTATAGAACGTTTTATAATATTAATTGAGAAATATATAAGTCAAGTTAAAATTTTAATAGGTTAAAAGAAATTGGTTCGCTCGCTTATTTGGGCCGTTCGCTTATATAATATATTATCTTTTTTATAATTTCGTTTTAATATTAATTATAAAAGTGAAAAATTATTAATTTAACCTCTTTAATTACGCAAAATATTTGATAATTAATATATAGAAATCTTTATTATTATTTAAACGTAATATCCTCATTTTTTTAGTTTAATTATTTATATAATATAAATATATTAATTTTGCTATGTTTCACTTTGAATTTCAAATAAATAATATCTTTTATAACGTAATAGAATCGTTTATAATAAAATCGAAATAATTATGATTTTTAATATTAACTGCTTTAATTTAATTTATACTATAATAAATAATTTTTTTAATATATTTCTTCCATTACTAGAAATTTATAAACAAAATATTTCGTATTTCTTTTCGTCATATATTATATAAGGAAACGTGTTTATTTCGTTAAAATTTAAATTTATGTTCGTAGAACTTTTAATAACTTAAATTAATTGTTCTATATTAAAGTATTAAAAACGGGGATACTGAATTTAGATTTTTCCGTCCGCTATATAAACTTTTTTAAATTACTGCCGTTTTCTTTATTAAATACTCTTTTTAATATATACCCTTATTAATAATTTATATAGTTTACAAATTTCGATATTTTAATAATAAATTTCGGCTTTTTAAAAGTTATACTAAGCACTTTTTAAAAAAGAAAATACGTTAATTGTTATTAAGTAGAACTTATTAAGATTTCTCAGAATACTTTTTTAAAGTATATTTTTTTTATAATATATATATGTATTTTTTAAAAAAAAGTTAAAAGTAAATTATTAATATATAATATATATTTTATTATAATTTTATTATTCTTTTTACGGAAATCTTTTAAAGATTACTTTATTATTTTAACGAAGCTAATAATTATAAATTCTATATTTATTTTAACATTAATACTTTTTATTTAATATTCTATACGTTATTCGTTTTAAAGTTTTAAATATTACTTGTAATATTAATGTTTATTTTTATCGTTTTTTATAAACAAATTAATATTTAAAAATAGAGTGTTTTAAATAGTAATTATTTTAAATATTTAATTGTTATAACTTTAAAGCATTTAATTACTAGAACTATTTTTAAAACATCTTACTTGTATTATTTTCAACTGTTATTTTAAAGAGCTCGGTTATTGTAACTTTAAAATCATTAGTTACTATAACTTTAATAACGTTAATTATTATAGCTAACTTTTAAGTCATTTCATAGTATTACTATATAAGGTTTTAAAACTGTTATTCGTTAATATAAACATTAAATCCTTTTTATTAAAACGATATAAATCTTTTAAATTTTTAAAAATAAATTACTTTTTATCTTATTTATCGTTTCGGCTATTATTACCGCTATTACGAACCTTGCTATTTTGGTTTTTATTTTTTCTTTAATGTTAGTCTTATTTTTAATTTTTACGTTTTTTTTATTTTCTTATTATAAAATGTTTTGTTTTAAACAACTTTCTAATAAAAAGATTTAGGTCGCTAATAGTTTCTTTATAATCGTTTTACTTTTCGACATACCCTTTTAGGAAAATCGATCACCGCTACTTTTATAAATTAAATTATATCTAAAAGTTAGAAACTGAAATCGAGTATTTTAAAAAAAGATTCTTTAAATTAATAATAATATTAATGATTTTAATTCAGGCGGTAATTTTATAGGATTTATATAATGTTAATAAGACGATTTTTATAATAATTTACGGTTTTAAGTTACTAGTATCGCGTATTCGAACTTGCGCGGTATATTGTTTTAGGTAACTCGAAAAGTTATAAAAACGATTGAACTGTAAAATTAATAAAAGTTCGGAAAAATATTAACTTCTTATACATAATTAAGGTTAATTATTAAACTTTACCTTTAATGTTTATTTTTAAAATTTATTATATAAAGTTTAATATTCTTTAAATTATATTTTTTAACTTTATTAAATCGTAAAATTAGCGGACATAATGTTTATTAAGGTCGAAATTTAACAACTGGACGGGCTTTTCCTTATATCAAATTATTCTTAAAAACCTTATTTTAAAATGATATACGAGGTGGTTATTATGTTGCAGCTATAAAAAAGTTAAGGTCAACCAGGTCCGGAACGTTCTTTTAGCTGCAATAACGTAACCGCTATATACAACATTTTGTTAGAGGCCTTTTAATACGGAAAATCCCGTTCAGCTATTTTTTAGCCGTACGAATTATAGTTATTACGTCGCAGCCAAAAAAAGATTAAGATTAGCCAGGTCCGGAACGCCCTTCTAGTTACGATAACATAACCATTATATATAACATTTTGTTATAGGCCTTTTAAAGATAAATTAATATAAAAAAAGCCCGTCTAGTTATTTTTTTACCCGTACGAATTATGATTATTACGTCGCAACCAAAAAATAGTTAAGGTCAGCTAAGTCCGAAACGCCCTTTTAATTGCAATAATATAATTACCATATATAGCATTTTGTTATAGGCCTTTTAAAGGTAAGTTAATATAAAAAAACCCGTCTAGTTATTTTTTTGCCCGTACGAATTATAATTATTACGTCGTAACTATAAAGACGTTCCAGTTAATATTATTTATTAATTAAAATTTAAAACTATTTTAACTTTTAACCTTTATATAACGTTTTAATCAAAATTAGTATTATATTAAAAAATAAAAAGTTTAATTTTGCGTTAAATTCTGGTAAATATAATATTAAAAACCTTATAATTAATATATATAATAATAATAATTTTGATAAATTCCTATAAAATTTGCTAATTAACCTTAATATTTTACCTTAAGTTATTAGGTTTTATTTTTAAGATTTTGTTATTTTATAAAGACTTTTTTTTAATAAGGTTTAATCGATACATTTAACTCTTGTAGGTACTTCTAAAGTCAAAGGCTCTAGCCACGGCTACGCCGCAGGCGCAGTCCCAACCTTAAAAATAGGGCCTGATTTTAGTGAGACAATATATTAGCTGCAATTACCGTCGAAAAGAATTAACAAAATTCTTATATGCATAGTAACTTTTATTCGACGGCTACCTAAAATATCAGACTTATCAGAAATAAATTGGTTACACAACTAATATTTTTTAATTAAATAAATAAAAGAAATTAAAAGGAAATTTATTAATTAAGCTCGTTTTTTTGGAATCTAACACTTAGGCCTTGCTGGCTCGTTACGGAAATTTGGGATTTGATTAGTTAATTATTAGCGTTATAGAGCGGTACTTAAGTAACTTTAAAAAAAAGCCAGCGAGGTCTAAACTAGCTAAGGTAAACTTAAATAAACTTATCGCAAATAATCTTTTAATGTAGTAACTAATTAATAGTTACCTTAGCTAGCTTAGACCTTGCTAGCTCTTTTTTAAAGTTATTTAAGTACCGCTTTACAACGCTAATAATCAACCAATCAAATTCCAAATCCTCGTAACGAGCTAGCGAGGTCTGAATATTAAATTTTAAAAAACGGGCTTAATTAGCAAATTTTTTCCTAATTCCTTTTATTTTATTAAAAAAAAATAATTACGTAACTAATTTATTTTCGATAAGTGTGATATTTTATATATGCGTCGACTAAAGGCTAATATATATATATATATAGGAATTTTTTCAAATTCTTTTTCGCCGGCAATTATAGTTAATATAATCAAGGTTAGGTTTAGGAAATAAGTAACCGTAACGCCCTTATAATTGCGACAGTATAACTATCGGTCGCATTATTATATACCGAATTTCCTTAATATATTTTATATAAGAACAATCCGTATATTAATTTTTTAGGCCGTACCGGTTATAATTATTACGTTATAACTATAAAAAAGTTAAAGTTAAAATTTGTTAATTAAATTCGGAACGTCTTTATAATTACGACGTAATAATTATAATTCGTACGGCCAAAAAAATAACTGGACGGAATTTTTCCGTATTAAAAGGCTTATAATAAAATGCTGTATATGGCGGTTACGTTATCGCAATTAGGAGGGCGTTCCGGACCTGGCTAACCTTAACTATTTTTTGGCTGCGACGTAATAACCATAATCCGTACGGGTAAAAAAATAGCTGGATGGACATTTTCCATATCAACTTACCTTTGGAAGACCTATAGCAAAATGCTATATATGGTAGTTGCGTTGTTGTAATTAAAAGGGCGTTCCGAATCTAGTTGACCTTAATCTTTCTATGGCTGCGACGTAATAATTACTACGTATATTATTTTAAAATAGAGTTTTTAAGGATAATTTAATATAGAAAAAGCCCGTCTAGTTATTCTTTTAGTCGTACGAATTATGGTTATTACGTCGCAGTTAAAAAAAAGGTTAAAGTTAGCTAGGTCCGGAACGCCTTTTTAACTACGATAGCGTAACCATTATATATAGCATTTTGTTATAAGCCTTTTAAGGATAAGTTAATTTGGAAAAAACCTATCTAGTTATTTTTTTACCCGTATAGATTATAATTATTACGTCGTAACTATAAAAGCGTTCCGGTTAAAGCTATTTATTAATTAAAATTTGAAATTATTTTAATTTTTAGCCTTAATATAATAATCTAATTAAACCTATTATTATATTAAAAAAGAACGATTTTAATTTTGCGTCAAATTTTAATAATTATAATGTTAAAAATTTTATAATTAATATATTTAATAATAATAATTTTACCAAATTCGTATAAAATTTTCTAATTAAGCTTAATATTTTGCACCTTATTATCAGGCCTTATTTTTAAAGTTTTCTTATTTTTATAGAAGATTTTCTTAATAAGGTTTAATTAATACATCTAACCCTTGCAGATACTTCAAGAGCCGAAGGCTCTAGCCACGGCTGCGTCTGCAGCGCAGCCCCAACCTCAAAAATAGGGCCTGATTTTAGTAAGGCAAGCTGACAGCTATCTCAAGGTAGCATTCTACTGCCTAGCCCTTATAAAGCCTACCAGCCGGCAGCACCTGAAAGCACCAATTGCCAACATAACTCTTAAAGAAATAAAACTTAAAAAACGTAAAAAGGTATAACACGAACCAAAAAGAAATTTTGTAAAAATAATATCGGTTAAAAAATAAATAAAGGTAAGGCTTAAAGTTATTACGAAAAAACTCCTTTTATATTATTCGGCAAAATTAATAATAAAACGAACCTTTCGAAAAGAAAAAAAATAACGATAATAATTTCTAGTATATAATTATACCTACTCGTTAATATAAAGTTAATTAATTAAGTGGTTATTAAGATATCATTATTGGAATTAAAGGGTTGTAGTGGCGATAGCTTTAAAAACGGGTGGCCCGTTGATGGGGTGGCCCGTTGGTGAGGTGGTTGCCTTAGACCTTAGAGCCCAGCTCATACTGAGATGGCTTTTTAGCTCTAAGTTGATGTGATCGCTAAGAAGATATTTTCAGGCAACCTTGGTTAGTGTCGAGTTAAAGAAAGGACCGTTGGAGAATATCTGCGCTCAGATGGTAGGTCTCATGGTGGCAAGCTGAAGATTTCGAGACGAGCTGTTCTAGATCAACTGTTGTGATGTATAGGGGTAAACGAGACGTATTATCCTATAGGTCAAGAGGCGTGGGGAGCTTGGTAGCCCAGCCGCGCGAAAGCACACCCTTCATTACCGCAGCTAGCTCAGGCCTCGCTGGCTAGTTCTTCAAAGTACCTTTTTTTAGCGTTAAAAATTAACCAATCAAATCCCATATTCCCGTAACTAGCTAGCAAGGCCTATGTGTTAGTTTCAAAAAATGGGTCTCGTTTTTAACGTCGCTATTAAAATTATTAACTTTTTTTTATATGTTTTAAAAAATGTAAAGATTTTAAAAAAAAAAAATTTATTACGTAACCAAATTAAATCCGATAAATATGTAACTTTATATATACGTCGAATAAAAGCAAATATTGTCAGATATAAAGGATATTAATTATGTTGTTGTATTAGGCTAACTGCGTGTGCTATAAGATACGTTCAGCTTTTTAGTAGTTTAGCTACGGAACATATATATGCCGATCAATAGGTGACCTTTCCGTTTATGGAGTGCGTTACGTACCCCCTAGCTAGCTGACATACCCCCTTAACGCCCTGAAGTATTTATGGCGTTAATCGTTACATTTTATTACTTTTTAAAGCTATAGCTGTTTATTCCACCTTTTTTTTAACGATTAATTTCTTTTAATTAATTAATTTTTCGTTTAAAATCTTTTTTAAAAATTTCCTCCGTGGGTTTAAGGCTTTTGTAATATTTATTAATTTTAACTGCTTTTCAAAATGCTTAAAGGTTTTTCGGGATAGGGCTTTAATTAGTTTATTAATTAATATATTGCCTATAAGCGTATAATTTATTTTAATTAGGTTCTTTTTGCTGCTTTTTATAGTTAATAGTTATATATATTTATATGCCGTAGTTTTGTTTTTAATAAAATTACGTTAATATTAATTAATTATATTATTTGTTCATTATTATATTATATATTTAACGGTTTTATATTTAAACTAAAATTTAATTTTTTAATTAATTTAAAGCTAAATAAAGGTTTTTTGGTAATTTGCGTAAGGGATAATAATTTCGTTTTAATTATAAAAGTAATTATTATGTTATATTTATTCGTCCGTTATTTTATTATTTTTCCGAATAGCGTTATAATATATATTTAGAAGTTTTTTCGATCGATCGTATTATTTGCGAAAAAGGCGTCGTTTTAAATGTTTAATAAATTTTCGCCGCCGAATTATAACGTTAACATTTTGGTACCGATTAAATATAATATAATTCGATTTGTTATTTTATGATATATATTATCAAAATTTAAATTAAATCGTACGAATTTGAACAATATAAATAATATATTGGGTTACGTATTAATTATAACGTATAAAATGGAACCGATTTTTTTTTGGTACTTATTAATAAAGTTTGGATAAGTTAAGTTAAAATTTGGTAATAATTTAATTTTTGTTATAAATATTTTTAGGAAATTATTTAGATTTTTTGGGTGAATTAAGTTAATTAATTTATTTATAAAGTCGGATTAAAATAATTAAATTTTTTTGTTCGGTTTATTTTTAATTATTTTGATGCCGAAAAATTATTATAAATTTTAATTTTTTATAAGAGTATACCGTTTTTGTATTTATTATATTAACTAATCGACGAGGCTTTAATATCTTTTGTAATATGCTGTAATAATATCGTTTACGAAAAAGAAAAAAAGTATTTTTTAACGAATAAAATAATAAGGTTTATGAGAAATAAAGTTAAATTTTAAGTTTTTTAAGGTATTAATAAAGTTTTTTTGTTATAATAAAGGTAATCTGGTTAATTTATATAATACCTTTTTAAATAAAAATATTTTGTTACGGTATAAGTAGTTTAAAAGTGTTTTTATATATATTTCGTAAAATAAACTTGCGTTAATAAAGGCGTTTATAATATTATATTATTTAAATTTTAAATTGAATTTTGCCGTAATAACGATTAGGATTTAAAATAACCTTTTAATAAGTATAAATGTATATATATTATCGTAAGCGTTTTTAAGTTATTAATTATGTCGTATAACGAAACGGATTTTATATTTTTATAATTAATTATGTTTGTTAAATTTATACATATATACTTATATATACTTTAAAACCTGTTTTTTTTAGTAAAAAATTAATTAATAATTTTTTAAAATTATATTTTTTTGTAATTTTATAGGTAAACTTTTTCGGTTTCTTTAAATATTTTCTTTAAAGGGTGTATATTTAATTCTTTATAGTTTTACGGCGGTAGCGGTAAATATCGCCTATATATCCGGCTTTGTAGCTTAAATACCGTACGTATTATTATAAAGTTTTTCCGATTATAGTAGCGTATATTTTGGGTTTTTAATTTTTTAAGTTTCTGTAGTGTACCGGCCGATTATTATGCGTATTTATAAAATGGGTTATTCGGTTTGTATTAAATGCAGCTTTTTATATTTTGTAATCGATTTTGGTAATATTTTTGTAATACGGAACGTATAGGAAGATAATTTCGATCCGTAGGGTACTTTTGTTTTTTACCGTTACCTTAGGTTAAATAATATAATAAAAGTTTAAGGTTGCTTTTATTTTTTTTGTCGGCGTAATAATTGTAATAGTTATTAAGGTAGACGTTAGTGGTGGTAATAGTTTAAGGGACGGAAATGGTTCGAATATAATGGTCGTATAAAGATAATTAATTTTATGTAAATAGGTTTATTTTTCCTTATTTCGTATATCTTTTTCGATGCCTATGCCGTTTTAAAATTATTTCTTTTTGTTTAACCGGTAATTAAATTATTTCGGTTTTTTTTATATTTTTTTATATATATAAATTAGGTAGTTATTAACCTAATTAAGTATTTTTACTTATCGGAATAATTTTTGTAATTTATTTTCCGTAATATAAAAAAAATCGTTTTTAAGGTTTTTGATATTATTTAAAAAGGTGGCTTTTTTATTAAATTAAACGTTTTAAATAACGATTATTTTCTTTATTAACGGGTTTTAAATTTTGTAGATATTAATTAACTGGTAACCGACGAAAAAATTAATTTATACTTTAAAATTTAATTTTTAAAACTTTTTTATAACGATAATCGTTATAATATAAACTATATAATTATAAGCTTATAAATAAACTTTTTAAAGTTTTCGATTAAATATTATAACGTCGTTTTTATACGTTAAATAAATATATTAAACCTTATATAAAGTTTATTAAAAAAAACGTATTTAAAGATACGGTTATATAAACATATTATTACTTTAGCAATATATATAATCAAAAATGCGGATAATTTAACGTTATTTCGTATCGTAATTGCTTTTTTTTAATTATATTTTTTAAATGTTTTCGTAAGACAGGTTTTTTAATAAATGATGAGTTATTAAGAGTCTCGGTCTCCCAGGTGGGAGACCCGTAAAATTAAGTAACTAATGCTAACAAGTAAACAAACGTCATAAGTATTTCATAAAGATAAGATAAGGAAGGTACTAGGTGGCATATTACCAAAAAACCTGAATCCTTTTTATCATTTACCTCCTTACGAATTTTTTTTTTAAAACGTTTACGTCTTATTTTAAAAGGTATCAACATTTCTTATCAAAAACTTTCCGGAATACTGGAGTAAGTATACGATAAAAATAAGGAAGTTATAAAAAGTGAAAATTATTAAAAACCTTCCGGAATACTGGGATAAACGTATTATAAGAAATAAAATAAATTATTAAATAAGGCACGATATTACCAAAGCCGCCGAAAGTAAAAAAAATTTATTTAACTTTTTCGTCGTTTACGTACGCTAAAATTAATTTCCTTAACCGGAATTATTTTTTCTTATCTTACGAAATACTTTTTAATATAAAAAGACGTAAGCAAAAAAAAAGCAATTACGGGTTTTTTTAGGAAATTACGTATAAAATCCGGAACGGACGTACTATTAATCGTAATTAAGGGCTTTTTATTTTCCGAAAAAACTTTTCGTTTCGGTATCGGCGTAATCGGTAACGGAAAAAAAGCCGGTATTACGGAAACTTACGTAGGAACGGAAATTATAACACCTTACGCCGTACGTAAAACCTCGGTACCTATAAAAACGAGAAAAACTTAATACGTAAAGATAAATAAACTTTAACTATACGTTAAAACAAAATTTATTGTTACTTACGGTAAAGCCGCAAATATTCGAAAATCTTTTAATCTTAATTATAAAATATTAAACTCCGGCTATCCGAAATTAAGTACAAAAGTTCCGAAACGTATTTACTAGTAAAATATCGACGGAAAGGCCGGTTTCGTAAATAAATTTCCAAAAAATACGTTATTCGAAATATCTTAATTAAGCTATATATATTAAGTAAAAATCCGCATATCTTTTTTAACTTAATTTACAGCCTGCGTAATAATCTTTTTACGGAAAATTAGTTTTAAAGTTATAACATATTTTTAAAAATTAGTTTTAAATTACGCATTTCCGTTATCGAAATTCAAAAAATTACGGAATATATTAATAACGGTTACATAAAAATCCGAAACCGTAAATTACTTAAGGAAAAAAACGGACGTTTTAAGTAAAAAAGTTTATGCCAGAAATATACGAAAAGTTTTTACGTTATAATTAAAAAGCGAGTAATTAATTGGGGCTAAATAATTCCGAACGCCTTATTCGATATTATTCCTGAACGGTATACGGGTCGTAAAGTTAATTTCGTAAAATTATCAAAATTTAATAAACCTTTTTTGCCGAAAACGGGCTTTAAAATTATATACAAAATATTAAAAACGGAAAAAACTTTAAGTTATAAAACGTTTTAAACCTTTAAGTTAGCAAAAAAACTTCGGGTTCCTTTATCGAATTCGTTAATGTTAGGCTTGCCGTTAAAAAAATAAAATACTTTATTAAAGCCCGGTTCGGTGTTCCCGAATATAAATATGTTCTTTTAAAAAACGTTATTAATATTTATAAGAATAAAGTTCAAAAACTTTAATACTTTTTTATTAAAAATTACATTACGATTCGTAACGAATATATTAATATCGACGTTTTTATCCTATACGTATTAAATTTTAATCTTTTTTACTGCCCGCACCTTTTCGGCATTTTAACGTTTAATTTTTATTAACTGTTTTTTGGTTTTAAAAATTAAAAAAATATACTTAAAGTTTCGTTTTTTAATAAATCCGTTTACTAAATTCGAAAAATACTGCTACCAAAATGGTAAAAAATCGCTAAAATCGGAAAAAATATACCAATTTAAACCGCAAAAACGTATTAGATATAATATAAAAAACGGAAAAGTTCCGAATCCTACCTAAATATTACCGTAAATTTTAATAACTTTTATAAGCTTTTTTTAAAGCAAAATAATAACAGTAATAATCTTAATTACATTATACGACGCTTAAACGTATATAATATAAATATCCTGCAAGGTTTTACGTAAAACGAAATATAATATCACCTCGGATAATTCGATATACAGCCGAATCGTAACCAGGTACTGGATAATTTTCTTTACGTCAAATCGAAACAGGTAATCCCGTAAAATAATCGTCCAAAAATTAGGCATATTATTAACATTCGCCAAGGAATCGTAATCAGATTTCTTTATTATAAAGTTATTACCTTAAATTCGTCCGTTTTTCGGAATATTCGCTACGAACCTTTTTAAAAAAAAAATCGCCAGAATTTTTACGACCTCGGTTTAAAATGCCACGTTACCGCGGTAAATATCGTTTTTCTCGGTCGTAACTTTAATCTTTCGTTTTTATAAAAAGTTTTTTTTAAAAACGTTAAACAATTCGGCTTTTTACTACTTATTTATCTTCGCTTTCGGTTATCTTTATAAGGATAAGCTAAATAGGATATAAATTTTTTAAAAAAATAAAAAAAAAATATATCAAACGGAAAAATTTAAAATATAAATAAAAAAGTCCGAAAATCTAGTTACAAAAGTAATTCTAAAGTATTATAATATTTTAAATAAAATAAGCTTATAACAAAAATTATATATATCCCAAAAAAAGGTAAAATCTCATAAACGGGTTAACCGAAAGGCTTTCCGGGTAACCTTACCATAATATTTATTTTAAATATAATATCCACGAATTTCTAATCGCCGTCGTTTTCCGTACTTAACGTTTTTTAAGGTTCGGAATCTTTTTTTATCTTTAATTCGTCTTTCCTTATTAAATGCTTTTTATCGAAATCGTTTATTAATTCCGCGGCGTTTTTTATTAATATAAGCTTAAGATATTATTCATCATCTTTAACATCGTATCCTTTTTATCGGACAAAATATTCCAATAATAAACAACTATCAACTTTCGAAACTTAACGTTAAAAAAGTCGGTCAATTTCGTAAAATACTTATTCGCCGTCGTCACCCTTAACAAAAATGCGGCCAAACTAAGGTTAACGTCTTTTCCAAAAGTTCTTTATTCTAAAAACTGGAAATAAGTAAGTTACGCTTATAACGCAGTAAACTTTCCATTACCGAAAAAAGTTTAATTCGTACGCTAAATCCCTTATTTTCTTAACAACCGTAAAAAAACCGGCACGTTACTAAAAATACTTACGAAAAGGCTTACCAAAAAGATAATAACCATAATAAAAATGCAAGTATACCTCCTGTCCGACGTTAAACTATATAAAATTCCGGCTTTTATCGTAACGTATCTTAAAATCCGTAACAACGAAATCGATAATTAATTAAACCTGTTTTTGGTATAATTTACGGAACGTTTTATAATCCGGGAAAAGCTTAAAAATTTTAAGAACCGATAAAGGTATTTTTGGTTTAAAGCCGTATATTACTTCGTTAAACGATTTTCCAAAAATAAAATATTTTATATTATTTAGATTATATTAAAAAGACGGTAGGATATCTATCTAAAAAATATCGGAAATTATTATATGGTATCGAATAATTATCTCGACGTTTTGGTTACGTTTTTCGAATAACCCATCTATCTGTAAATAATACGCCGTTACCATAACCAATTACGTTCCCAAACGTAAAAATAACGACTGTCAAACGTCGTTAAGAAATTTTAGATCGCGATTGTTAATATATCGTACAGAAATACCCTAATCCAGAATCGTAAAGGCCAGAAAAATCAATCCTGCCTAATTCTCGGTTATATACGTAATATATCCAGGTAACAGGATGCCGTGCTTATTAAACTTGCAAATAATCGTAAATAACGTATCCAGTAACGGAAAGCTAGAAAAACGTTATATATAATTTTCCGAAAAAACTGGGCGCAAAGTAACGATAAAGTCTTATATTATTATATAAAAAGGTTAGGGAAAAAACTTTATAAACTTTAATTCGCCAAATTTCCTTTAACGATCTGTTAAATTTTCGAGGTATTTAAGGCACGTTTTCGTCTATTTTTATAAACGTTATATAATATTAAGGATAAAAATATAATCGAAGTCGTAAACTATTTTATTTATTTTAAAATAATATTTTTTATTATATATTATTTCGAAAACGTTCCGAACGTAAAAATCCGGTATATAAAGGCGTTATATTTTTATACGGTTTATATTATATAGGAGTCCGTCGTTTTAAAGTACGAACTTAAAGAATTTGGTTAAAAAGTTGCCGGTTTTTCTTTTCCGTAATTCCGCGAAAATTTTAAACCATTTCGTATTAATTTTGTAACTTTCGATAATCTTTTTTTTAAATGCAGGATTTATAAGAACCTCGGTTACCGCTATATAACCGAAATCGTCGAACAAGTTTTTTAATTAACTTTTCGTTTTTTCCTAAATTTTTTTTATATTTTTAAAAGTTAGTATTATAAAAAAACGGAATAAGGCGTCGAATATAAAATTTATACGACCGGAAATATAACGAATATTTAATTTAAATTACGATAAATAAGCCGACGCCGTAATAAGTTTCGCGTTTATTTTAATTAAATTTTATAATTTTAAATTCGTTTAGTTAATTATTTTTTTCGTAATTTTATAATTTATTAAGATACTAACTGGTAAAAGATAAAATTATAAACGGACCCGTAAATTGCGGCAGATTTAAATAAAATAAGAAATTTTTAGTTTCGTTACTTAATAACGTTTTTCGGCCCGGCTAAAAACTTTATTAAAAAATATAATCGGTTAAATAACGTTTATAAAAATATAAACGTTATCTTATTCGTTAATATTAAGATAAAAAATTATAACGTTATAACCTTTTTTCCGAAAAGCGTTTAATTTAATAAAAATATAACGGAACGGTATTTAATAAATAAGGTAAATCGTTTTTATTAAATCGTTCTGGATTATTTGGAAGTTTTTAAGCTTTTTTTCGGTAAACTCGAAACGTTTGCCTAATATTTAATTTTTGCGACTAATAACCGTAAAGGGGATAAGTTTTATTTTATGATTTTCCGTAAATATATCCGTTTTATATTTTTGTAAAGGCTTAAACTTTTGCTAATATTAAGGGATAAATTTACGTAAAAAGTTAGTTATACCGATATATTTTTTAACGCCTTAAGATTATTTAGAAATTATAATTTTCCGATTGCTAGTAAACGGTTTTTAATAATAAATATACCGAGGCTGTTAATTAGGAAACTTAACAAAACGATAGCCGGGTATCCGGAAAATAACTTTTTAGCTGATAAGGTTAAATTTATCTTTTCGAAATAGCCGAGAATTTTACATAAATAAATAACGTATTTATTAACTATATCGTTCGTTATAATAACGTCGTCGATAAATACTTCGGCGTAAGTTTTAAATTGCCAGAAAGTCCTATCCATAAATCGTTAAACGTATATTAAATTATTTTTAAAACTTATTAAAACGATGTTAAATATTTTTAACCCGCGTAAGGAAATAATAATTATACGGTTTTTATGGCCAGGCTAGATAGAAAGCTGGTAAAAAAAACTAAAAGCGTCGATTATAAACAAATATTATTTGAAACGTATTTTATTAATTATATTATTTTGGGACGGTAATAAGTACGCGTTAAGGATTATTATTTTATTAAGTAGGCGTAAATTAATAACGACCCTGCTTTTACGTTTATATATAATACCGAACTTTTTTCGTAAAGGTAATTAAGGTTAAATATAGTTAATATTACGTATTTTTTTCGGATGTTTTAAAAAGTTTAGTTTAATAAAAATTTTTATACGATAAATAATAAGTAAATGAACGGGGTAAGAAATTTTATATTTTCGAATTTTCCTTTTTCGTATATCGGGTTTAATATTTCGTTTGCCACCTTTTTTTTTTCGATGCCTAGTAAATAAGGTTTAGCGGGCTTAATTTGGTACTGCTATTCTTCGACGAGATCGATCCGTATCTTATTTTCGTTTGGCATATTAATAATACCTTTCTTTTTCCAAAACGAAAGATTTTTGGCATATTTCTTAATCTTTTAAGCTAGCTTAAAGTCTTGGTTGCATACGTGTACGCCGTAAAAAGTTTTAATTTCCGGGATATTTGTTAACCGAGTAACCTTAAAAGAGGGTGGCCTTTTTTCCGGGTATAACTTGCTTCGAACGGCGGTTTAAACGGTTTCGGACGTTAATTTTTGGAAAAAAAAGAGCGTTAAGAACCTTATTAAAAATATTTATTTCGGTTAATAACTAGAAATTATTCCTAAGTTTAAAGATGTCGTCGGCGTTACTATTGTAAGCGGCTGCAGTTGTTTATAATATAAATACTTTTTCCTATTATACGGCTACGTAATTATCTTTTTCGAAATTTCGGATTTTACCGAAACGTATATTTTTTTTTATACGGACAAGTTTATCTGTTTCGTTTAAAAACGGTACCATTTTTTCTGTCGTAACTAAAGTTACGGTATTTATAACCCCGTAAAAAATAACTTTAAACAAGTAAACCTTTTTATAGCCTAAATTATTAATATCCGGTAAGTTAACATACTTTACCGGAATCGTAAGCATAGTTTTAGGAAATATTAAAACGTTAGCTTACGTTTACGGTAAATTTTTATAAGGGCTTCGAAATTTTCGCAAAATGTTATTTTTATTCGTTACCTTAAATAATTAATAATAATCTTATATTAATATAAAAATTTTATATTCAGCAAAAAATTAAGTTTAAATTTTTGCGTTATTTATATTAATATTTCAAAAATACCCGTTTTTAAGAAACTAAATATCTTTCTTAGTACGTATACGCGGAAGTTAACTTTTTCGGTAAGCATTATAATCCTACCGATTCCGCAAACGCGGATTCCGGAATATATCGTATATTTTGCGTTAAAAGCGAACTTAAAAATCTAAAATTTGGCGGCTATAATATTTGTATAACCAGTATCAAAATAAATTATAATAAACTTTATAATTTCTTCTAAAAAAACGTATATTATATAATAACTGTATTTAAAAATGTTACTTTTAAGGTTTAAATTAAAAAAAGGTTTCGCAATAATTATATCAAAGATTTTATCGGCCATAAAATTATTTTTGACGTCGGATTTCGTTTAAACGCTTATAACGCCGTCGGAAATATCCAGAACCTACGGCTTCTATCGGGTGCAAATCTGGATAATATTATAAACGAAAAAAGTAAAACGTAAATCAAAAATTTCGGAACAATAATAATAAATTAACGTTTTCAAAACTTTCTTGTTAAACTTTTTTTTATGCCGCCGCATAACAAAGTTACTGGAAAATACGTAATAATTAAACTAAATTTTATTATCGAAATTTTCCTGTTTTTTTTTTACATACACTTTATCTTAACCTTCTTTTATTACTTTTTCAATCATTAAGTAACCGTCTTAACGTATTTACGCCACGTTTACCTTCAGATCTAGGTCATTTACGTCCAGAAACACCATATTTTTAATACCGTTCCAACTATCGCCGTTTTTGCAAAACTTAACCCATTTTTACCAAATACGTTTAAAAAGGCGGAAACTTTTACGAAAGCGGTAACCGCCTCGGTTACCACCGTAACCTTGTCCGCCCCGGTTGCTACGGAAACGGAATAAAAAACGGTCTAACTTCTTTTTACGCTTTTTAAGTATTATCCGATCCGAACTACGGAATCTTAAATATCCGCCGTAACCGCAGTATTCATAAAAAGATCCGGATTCATAAAAAAATCCGGCGTTATTACGTCCCTAGTAAAAGTTTTAAAATTAAAGCTATAATTCCTTAAATTCTTAAACCTAGGCAACATAAATATTAATAATAATAAACTTTTATCCTTAAAATACAGCAATAATTTTTAAGGGGCGACCGGCGGTAAAGGCCTAAATAATAACGTTAAAACGTGATAAAAAAAGGTTAAATCGAAAATCCGAAACGCCTTAAACCATCTTACGGTACGTTTAAGTTTTTTTTTCGATATAAGTAAACCATTTGTTAAGCTTTAAACCAGCCACAGGCTTAACAATATAAATACGCAACTTAAGGTAAATCAAGTTCCAAATTTACAATATTTGTTAAAAAATTGTAACAAAACCTGCAACTTTACATACACGCACGATACCTATAAACCAAGCTCGGGATAAAATACCTTAACGGATACTTTCTTTTATATACTAATTTTAGGCATTAATAAAATATTTAAAGGCGTCGCCGGGGTTAGGCTTAAACTTATCTATAATCTTAACGAAGGTTAAATCCAAGTTTTAGTACATAACTTACTTAATAAAAGAATTAACTCATAAAATGTACTAAAGCTAAGCTTAACCTTTTAAAGCTGTAAAAAAATTTTTATAATAATCCCCTTTTTGGCATTATTCTTAGCCGCCTTTCGAACGGCCTCCTCGAAAAAAATATATATTACATTAATAAATATCTGCTCCAATAATTGCAAAATCTCCCGTATAATAAAAAACGTTAAAATCGAGTTGAAAATAACTTATATTAATAAGCTTCCAATTATACGTAAACTTTTTGTAATTTTAATTTTTAACCAGGTTTTTAATAATCTCGCTAAAAGCTTTAATAATAAAGGTTAACGAAATAACGGCTATCATTTCGGCTATACGTTTTACGGCATCATTATCCATACTATTTAAACGTTTAAACTTTCGAAATAAGGAAAGAAAACGAAATAAGTTCGAATATAATTACTCCATTTAAAAAAGTTATAAAGGGAAACTTAAAAAAAAAAGCTAACCAAATCCCATATCGTAAAATATCGTTTATTCAAAAAAAATTTATTCGTAACTTAAAAAAACGGTACGGATTTTGTTTATAATTAAAAAAAAATTAAAATTATTCGCAAAACGGTTAACGATATTTTAAAAATCTTCGTTTTCGATACGTTAACGAATTTAGTTATATAAAAAAAAGACTTATAACGCGAAAATATAATTAAAACAAACTGCCAAAAGAAAATAATTTAACTTAAATCGTTAAACGATTTTGCCGAAACGTATTATTTTCGGGGCGTCCGGCGAAATAAGTAAATCATTTAAAAAAATATAAAGAAAAAAATCTTTATTAATTAAGGGCGGCATAAAGGTATTTCCAGTAAAAAGTAAAGTATTTAATCCTGCAAAATCGTTTCGTTAGTTTTTAAAAATTAAGGATCGTTTTAAAAAAACTTGATATTACGTATTTTATAATATTTTAATATTTAATAATTAAAGGTATACGTTTATACGTAAAATAAATAACCTTACCGTTAACGTATTTACTATTTAAGCTTAAAAATAACGAATCGGCTTAATACTTTAAAACTTTACGGTTTTACGTAAAATGCCTTTAACGGTTAAATATAGCTACGTTTAGTTTTTTAAAGCGGCAAAAAAGATATTAAGTCGTTTAATAATATTTTAGTCCAATTTTTAAACTTAAAAAACGGCGTTATATTCGTATAAAAAAGCTTAATTATAACAGCAATTCTTATATTCCTTATAATTAAGGAAAATGCTAATAAGTTCGTTTAATAATATAAGTACATAAAAACTTAAAACGAAAATTTAAATATGTTTTAAACTATAATAACGTATCAAAATAATACGATTAATACGATAAAGTTTCGGGAAAGGTTTCGGGGAAAAAAAGCTTACGGTACGAGCTAAAAAGTACCAAATGTAAGCAAATAATAAACAATTTTATTTCGGATCGTAAACTTATCGGTTAACGAATAAAAAATTTAAAAGTTTCGTTTTATATCAAATCTTAAAAAATTCGAACAAACGGGTTGGAAAAAAAATTTAACAAAAATAAGGTATTAACGTAATAGCATAAGTTTTCTAGTTTATAAATCTTTAAAAAGATATTACCAGTTATAAAGCAGGTTTTTTAATAAATAATAATTTATTAAAAGTTTCGGTTTTCCAGGTAAGACACCCGTAAGATTAAGTAATTAGTGCTAGCAAGTAAATAAACGTTATAAGTATCTTATAGAGATAAGATAAGGAAGGTACTAGGTGGCGTACCACCAAGAGACCTGGATCCTTTCTGTCAGTTTTGTACTTTCGTTTTGGGCTTATATATACGGTATTAAAAGCTTAAATTTAATGCTGAAAAAAAACGATTAAAATATATTTTAAAATTAATACCTTTTTAGAATTTTATTACCCTATTTAATTATTTATAAAAAACTTTATTTTGTTTTTGAAGATTTTTAAAAGGTATCGAAACGTTATAATTAATATATTTTGCTTTCAGTTTTTAAGGTAAATGTTTTAAATAAATATTAAATATTTATCGGTAATAAATATAACGTATTTATATTTTTCCCGGGTTTTTCCGAAATTTATAAAATTAATAACGATTTTTTATCCTAATCGGAATATTTCTTTTTATAATTTATAACGTATTTATTTTTTTGCCTTTACTTTGTTATATACTTAATATTTAATTGTTATAAAACCTTTTAAACGTATTTTCTTTATATAAAATTATAATTAAATAATTATTTCGGGGCTTAAATAGCTTAATTTTAAATATTATAAAATACCGTTATTTATACGTAAAAGTTTTTTCGTTTATAAATTAACGTTTTGTTTATAAGTAACAAAAGTTATATAAGTAATTATTACGTTAATATTTTCGATAACGAATTCACTAAATTTATTTATTAATATAATAACTATTGAATTATATTTATTTTAAATAAAATTATTAATTTTGCGGTTATTTTCTTAATACTTTTTTTTTCGAAGTTATTAAAATAATATTAAGTTATATGCAAACTTTTTATAATAAGTTACGTCGTATAATCGTAACGTTTTTGTATCGTTAAGATTTCGAAATAATATATTAACTTTTTCGTACCTTTTAATCGGAATAAAGCTATTATTTACGTATATTCCGTTATTTTATATGGTTAATTTAAAGTTTAAAAATTTATTAATAAGGTTAAAAATATGTCTCGGTAATTTTAAATCCAAAGTAAAAAAGTTTTTTAAAGGGTAAAATAAAATATTTATTATATTACGTTAATCGGAAATTAAAAAGTATGTTAAAATTTGTTTTACTTTTTTTAAGAATTAATTTGTTTTTTATATAATTAATTTGTTTATAATTTTTAATAAGCGGTCAATCTTTTCCTGTAAAGATTAATTAAAAATAATTCATTTTTTAATTATAATTTTTATTATTTTATTAAATTTAAATTTTGTTAAACTTTTATTAGAAAACGTATAATAATATTAAGTTAATTTATGCGACGTACTTGAGTATATTTTATAACGGATACTTTATATATTTAATTTTTAACGTTTTCGTTTATTAATATTTCGATTTAAATATAAATTTTTACGGTTACTTCGTTTCGACTTTCGTTTAAAGGTTTTATTATGCGGTTGGGCGTTAATAAATTTGGAATTATTTTAATTAAAATCGTTTTATTTAAATAAATTTGCAGAAATTCCGTAAAACGTTAAAAACGATTTTTTAATATTTCGTAATATAAATAAAAAATAGTTTTAAGTTTAATAATTTAAAAGGTTAATAATCGTTTTTTAGTAATTAATCGTATCGTTTTTAATTTCGGCTTTTTTCGTTATTTGGAAAAAGGGTTTTTAAAACTTTATAAAAAAAGTTACGGTTATATATAAATTGTTAATTTATTCCATTATTATATTCGTTTTTGGGATTTTAAATGGTTATTTTATAGTTATAATTTTTTAATAGATTTTAAAATTTGTTTTATTATTTTGCGGTATTTCCGTTAGGTATTAATTATAAGCCTGTCGTCGTATATTTTGCTAGATTTAACCAGTATGATATATTATTTTTGTAAGTTTTTTCCTGGGAAAAGATTAGTTTGTTTGACCGTTAAGGATATAAATTTTAGAACCTATTTCGTTAAGTCGTTAATATTTTTGTAAAAAGTATTGTATTTTCGATCCTTATAAATATATACCGTATATTTCTAATTATAGGCTTGTTTTATTTTCGGTTATTATCTTAACGATATTCGTTAGCTGATTTATAAAATCGATTTTTTCGATAGTTTTTATAAAGAATAGGGTGTTAGTTTGCATCGGAAGACGGATTTGTTTTTTTAGGTAAAAAGTTATATCGGGTTTTATAGGTTTAATAGGTTACGGACGTAACTGATTAGGATCGATATAATCCCAGATTTTAAGAGCGTATGCCTTAGACTGGAATTTCCTTTTAAATTAATTCCAGTTTTTAGTTTTTTTATAGATAATAAAGAACGTCGATAGTACGGTCGTTATTATAGTTAATAAAGTATATAAATAATTGTTATTAATATATAATCTATATCGTTCTAATAACAGCTAATTAATTAATATATATCGTTAATTAAACGAATAAGACTTTTAATTGTTAAATATAAGGGATATCAGTTGTGTTGTTGTATTGGGTTAACTGCGTAGGCTGTAGGATACGTTCAGCTTTTTAGTAGTTTAGCTACGCAATATGTATGTACCGATCAGTAGGTGACTTTTCCGTTTATAAGGTGCGCTACGCACCCCCCAGCTAGTTGACAAATATATATATAAAACATTTTTCAATTTTTTTTGACGGCAATTGCAGCCAATATAACCAAGTTTAGGTCTGGGAAATGGAAGACCGTAATACCTTTATAGCTGCGACAGTATAATTATCGGTCGCGTTATTATGTACCGGGACTCCTTAGTATAATCTGTATAGGAAAAGTCCGTATATCAATTTTTTCGGCCGTACGGGTTATGGTTATTACGTTGCAGCCATAAAATAGTTAAGGTTAATTAGGTCCGGAACGCCCTTTTAGCTGCGACGTAATAATCATAATCCGTACGGGCAAAAAAATAGCTGGATAGGCTTTTTCCATATTAAATTACCCTTAAAGGGCTTATAGCAAATGTTATATATGGTAGTTACGTTATCGTAATTACGAAAGCGTTCCGGACGAAAGGTTTGCTGATAATAAGAATTTTAGTTTATTTTATTTAGTATTTTTACCAAACTAGCCCCGATTAGAACCTTATATATATAATGAGGAAGCTCTTTTAAAGCTATATATAATACGATTTTCTTTTATTTTATTAAATATTTTTATCCTTATTATATTTGCAAATTTCTAAAAAGAATTTTCGAAATTTTGTATGGTAGTGCTGATTTAGCGCCCAATATTTTACACCGCGTTATCAGGCCCGATTTTTGAGATTTGAGTGTTTTTATGGGTCATTTTCCAATTGGGTTAGCGTGCTACCTAGAGCTACGTAGCTGCGTCGTAGGCGCAGCTAACCTCAAAAAAACGGGCCTGATTTTAGTGAGGCAAACTCTTCAAGATTTTCGTCTTTCAGGTTTCGTAAAAGCAACGAAAAGACACTCGAACCTGTCGGATATAGTGGAGTAAGGTCGGAGGGAATCGGACCGTCTGTCGCGCTAGTGAGTGGAGGAAATAGAAGTAACAGCTAATTTATATAAGGGATTAATTTCCTAAGACGCTGAAAAAAACAGTTAGCTATTATTATTATGAATATCAATATACGAATAAAGTTATATAAGATCGAATAGGTTCAAGCCTTATTTTTCCAGCTGAGCCAAATCTATAAAAAATTATTATACGATATAATTTGTACGATAAATATTATATTTAATATTTTCGAATATGATAATTAATTAAGAATTTTACGGTTACGATAAATTAATATTTCGGTTTTATAAAGCCTTACTTTAAAACCTATTATTAAACTTCTGTAAGTACGTAATTTTTCGACCAATATCGGCTTAAAAAGCTTATATATGTAATTGATGATAAGTTTCGATCTTAATAAACTTTATGCCCATTAATTCTACGGTTCGACGGAGTTGATATAATTTAAAAAATATTAAATTTTACGCGATAAATTTTAAAAATAAACCTTAAAAATAAACTTTAAAGGTAAACTTTAACGGCAAATTTTAATTCCGTATAAAAAATTAATATTTTTCCGCACCTTCGTTAATTTTACGGCTTAATCCTTTTTATAACAAAAAAAATATTAATACGATAACTAAATAAAAAATATTTAATATTAATATTACCGTTTTAAATTACTTAAAATATTCTATTACGTAACTCCGGATATACGATACCGGTAATCTATAACCGTAAAATTATTATTAAAACCGTTTTATTAACGGTAAAATAATTACTAAAAAATTACCGGACGAATTGAAATTATCGATATTATTATCGATTTAAAAAATTTTTTTAAAATAATCGATTTCGGTTTTGAATTTTCGAATACGATTTAATTTATAAAATAACGGTATTTGATTTTTATAAAAGCGTATGCCGGAAATATGATAATTATAACGGAATTATTAACGAAACTAGAGAAAAGAGGTAATAACAAACTTATGAATTTCGATGTTCAAATTTTAAAACGATATAAAAAGAATTACGAACGATAATTTGCCCGGCTGCTCCAGATTGCGAAAATCGCCTAAAACCTCGACAAAAATCGACGTAAATAGAAGCTACGAAAGGAATAGATTTAATAAAACTTAGAAATTAAGGTAGCAATCTATCATTCCATTTAATTTTATTTATACGGTTACGTTTCCTTTAAGAAGAACGAATAAAGTTATAACGAAAATATTTATATTTTTTAATTTTAAATTATTTAGTAACTATAAACTTAAATTATAGAAATTTTAAACTTATTATATTTACCCTCAAAAATCCTTTTTGTTATAAATAAATTAGGTATTAAATAATTAATTAAAACGGATTACGATCAGTAATAACTAAGAAACGGTTATAAAAGCAAAGTTCGAAAAGTTAAACGAATAAAATACATAATAAAATGGATTTTTTAATTATACGCCCGAAAAGATTTTCAAGTTATTTAATTTTAAATTGGAAAAGACTTTATTATTTAAACTTAATTACGTTTCGTTTGGAAACGTTAATAAAAATATAAACTTATTAACTAATTTAAAAAGAAACGAAATAATAAAATAATAAAGAAAATTTTAAATATATTAATTTAAGAAACGATATTATAATTCTTAACAAAAAAGCTTTATTACTGTAAAATTAATAATATATAACTCCGTCCGAAAATTATATTTATTTTCTTTAAAAGTTAACGAATTAATATGCGAATAAATTAATAACTTAAAGTAATATACCGGCGTAAATATAAACGAAACAGTAAATTTTACGAAAGTTAAATATCGAAAAGGTCTAAAAAAAAGAAAAGCAAAATTACGTTAATTTAAAAAACTTTTATAAGTGGTTTAGAAAAATAAAATATAATTATAATAAACGCCATAAAAAGTAATATTTTTGAATTAATCGGCTTATAATAGGTAAATAATTTTATAAACGTAATAATATTATTAAAAATATATTACGTAAATTAATAATAATTATTTATATTTAAATATAAAATTAATAAGTTATTTTATAAAACGTTAATAAAAATATTTTTACGATAAAAAAATTTAAAGTTATTTATTAAAATTACGAAGAATTCTTACGTTATAATTTTCGAAAATAAAAATTTGTTATAAAAAATAATTTATTTATTAATAAAGTTTCGTTTTTAAAAATATTTTATAAACGGACAACAATTAATTTTTAAAATAAAGGTTATAACGTGCTATACCATTAAACGAACCAAACCAGTAAGCGGACCAAAATTTCATACCTTGCAATAACCAATTCAAATAACTTAACCATAATACACTAAATCAATTCTACTTAATCGTATCCTTTTTCGCAAAACGTATTTACAGCTTTTTAACAAATGCACGCATTTTATCAAGGCTTATTACGAACGCCATATTACCATTCCTTCCTTTCAACCCGTCCGCGACCGACCATTTCCCAACGCCTCCAAGCTAATATTACCCCCATTTCGTACGACCCAAAACCGACCGACTAAATAACTAATTTTAACCTAATCTTAAACCCAAATACGTAAGCATTTCTTGTCCGGTTTTAATACGTTAAAAGCGCGTTAGGAACGCGTTAAAGGATATAAGGGGTCCGTACAGGGCGTTTTACGGGGCGTCTTGCAGAACGTATAACAGGGCGTATCGGACCTAATTATATAATAATTCGAAACCTACGTAATTATACGATTAAAATAAACGTTTTCTAGGAAGATAAATACTTATTATATATAATAAACAAGTTTTTTATTTAACAAAAAGGTTATAATAAAGAATTATTATTAACAATTATTAAAGTTAAGCGGTTACGGGTAGGTTAGCAAGAAAAAATAGCAATATAACGACCGTAACAAACCTTAATATAATACGTGCACTTATTTAAAAGCTGTAAAAATAATTAGCAAAAAAGTATTCGATTAATTGAAATCGATTTAAAATATTATAGTTAAGTAATTTGGATTGATTATTGCGAGGTGTAAGATTTTGGTCCGTTTAATGGTTTGGTCCATTTAATAATGTGGTACGTTAACTATAAAAGAAAAAAAAAGGTTGCCGAACGTATAAAGATTACGAATATAATATATTAATTTATAAATATATAATTAACATTTTAAAAGAAAAAGTTCTTGAAAATTTTTTTGATAAAATATAACTTTTGACATTAAATTCGGTGAAAAGGTTAAAAGAATTAGAAAAAAGATATTTTGAAAATTTCGAATTTATAATAGGTTAAAGGTAATAACGGTTAACGGATAAAGTAAAAAGAATCTTAAAGGGCTTTATAAAAAGTATATTTTATAAAATATTTATAAAAATACCGAACAGATATTTTATTTTAGCAGATAACATTAAAATAATAATTTTAAAATATAAGGATTTTACGATATATATAAAAGATCTACGTAAAGAAAAAGGGTTTAATATTAAAAGAAATAACTTATTATTAAGGTGTTTATTATAATGTCGTTACGTATAAATTCTTTAAGTAAAAAGGTTATTATTAAAATATTTTTAATAATAACGTAAAATATTAAAGCGATTACGAAAAGTTATATATATTTTTAATAACAAATTTTAACGTATAATCAAAAATAAAAGTTATATAAGGGCTATCTTTTCGGTAATTAGAAAAGTGAGTAAAATAACAAGTTAAATAAGGGCTTAAGCTTTAAAGTTAGGGGTTTTATAATATTTAAAAATAGGTTATTATGAGTTAAAGCTTTTAAAATATTTATTTAATTATTGCTGCAGAGTATTATTAAAAAGCTCTAAAATAGCTGAATATCTGGTATATATTTTAGCGAAAATAAAAAAATTCTTATAGAAAAGCTAAATCCTAAAATAATAACGCCTTTTTTAAAAATACGTTTAAATTAATAAAACCTTTCGAAAAAAACCGGTAGATATAAACGGATACTAACGACTTTTTTAAAGCTTTATATTAAGCGATAATATATTTTTGCGAACGGGGAAAAAAATTTACATATTTTTAAAAAATTATATAAATTAAAGTAAGAATTATTTTAAATTTTACATAAAATTTATACGAAAAAAAATAAAATTTATCTATAATTTATTTATAAAATAGCTATATTTAAAAAGAATTTTACTAAACTCTTTACTTTATATACGTACGTTTAAAATAAAAGCGTAAAATGTTTAAAAGGTATAATAATAATAAAAATACGTATTATAAGAACAAATTAAAGTTATTATATGATTTATATAAGAAGCTTATTAATTACGTTCCTTATTTTCATAATAAAACCTTATTAATTACCTTTAAATAAAAAGCGTTATATAAAATAATATATATTTATTTAGTTAAAAAAGATAAAATTTTAAATTTTAAAATATCTTAGTTAGCTTATGTTAAAGCTTACGATTATAAATATTACGTATTAAAACTTAACTCGAATTATAAACTTAACAAATTATAAAAGCTAAACGTTAAAGTATATATCGGATATTTCGTAAAGAATAATTTTACGAATATATATAAAATATAACTATTAAAATTCGAAAAGGTAATCGTAACGAAAAACGTAATCTTTAACGAAACGGAATTCTTTAGTAAAAAAGATACGCTAAAACGTTCGGAAAAGATAATTAAGAACCTTAAAAGCCTAATTACGAAAATATAATTATTTAAAGAATTAACGATGTACAAAATAATTCTAAAAAGAATAATTCGGAAATAAAAAGAAATTAATATTAATATTTTTTTGGAATAAATAATAATGTAAAAACGAAAACGTTTAAAACGGAATTATTATAAAATATAAAATTAACCTTAAAAATATAAACTAAAATAACTCTTTATAACTATTTAAACTAATAAAAACGATTCCGTACGTTAATTACGTCGACCTAACGGTTAAATAACTTAATAAATAAATTAAAAAAAAGATTTTTTTTTTTTTTTTTACAATATAAAAATAATTTACGAATTTTGTAAAAAAAAGGAAAGGTTTTACAGCTTCCGTAATTATAAGGTCGCCAGCTTTTAAATAAAAACGTTCGCTATCAGAAAAAGAAAATTTATTGAAAAAACCTGGCAGAACTATTTAAAAAATATACGTAAGCTATCGAATTATCCGATAAAGCAATAATTTTACGTAACGTATATAACTTACCTTTAAAAGTATAACTTTTTTAGGTCGTAAAAATAGGTAATTACGAAATTAACTAAAGGTTATTAAGTATTTTATTATAAATATGTATTTATTTACAAGTTTAATAAATATAAAATACTTTAAAAATATAAAGTTAGGCTAGTAATATATAAAAATTAATAAAGAATTAAAAACTTATTTATAAAAGTAATGGGACCGAGGTATCAATCTATTCTAACCGTGAAACCATTGATCAGTTATCGTGTTCGAAGATACTGGGTATAGTATCTATCGTGCAAATTACATCGTGTAATAATTTTTTCTGTGTATTTGGCTCAGCCTGGAAAACAAGGCTTGAACCCATTCGACCTTGCATTTATAAAAGTAATAACGTTAACAAAAATAACGTTACGGTCGATTTTCGTAATAATTATTAAATTCGATTTAAAATTTATTCAGCTAAACGTAATTAACGCCTTTATTTATAACGATTTAAATAAAAAGGTCTTTATATAAATACTTTTAAAGTTTAGAAAAAAAAAAGAAAAACATTAACGCTTAAAGAAGATTTATACGGCTTAAAAAGGTTACTCTTTTTAAAATAAAAAACGTTTATAAAAATCTTTAAAAACTTAAACTTTCGTAAGTTTTTTTTAAAAGCCTTATATAATAATAAAAGGTAATATATTAATATTTTTTTTCGTAAATAATATAATATTAAAAAAGATAAAAATAAAAATAAGAAATAATAAAAATAATTTAAAATTAACGAATTTAAAAAACTTAAATAGTTTTTAAAACTTTATATTTTAATACAAGAAAATAAACCATTAATTTAGCTAGTATAAAAGCCCTATATTAATAAGGTAATAACTTAGTATTAAATCGATATATTAAAACGAATTTGTCGTATTTTTATAAATTAAAATATACTTTTTTCGTTTAAAAAAACGGTAACGAATAAATAACGAAAATTATATTAAAAAATCGATTTAATTCTTTTTATTACCATATTTATATAACTTAATATTACGTTTATTACCTTACGATTATTACGTTTTAATTATAACTTGTTAAATATTTATTACGAAATTAAAAATAAAATAATTCTATACGGAAATAACGAAAAGATTTAAGTTATAATATATATAAATAACGTTTCGTTTATTAATAATTTAATTAATTAAAAAGGTTTTTAAAAGTTCGTAATTTTATTATTCGGAAAAGTTATAAAATAAAAAACTAATAAATAAAATATAATTCTTATAAATACGATTAAAATTAAATTATTAATTTTAAACTAAACGGCTAAAAAATGCTTATTTTTAAATAAAGTATTAAAAATATTAATTTTAAAATTCGATTATTCCTTTACGGTAAATTATAATAATAAATAAAGATTTAAATTATTTATAAAAAACGTTTTAAAATTAATAACGAAATTAAAATATATTAAAATATATAATAATTAATTAAAGCAAATATATTTCTTAAAAACTATGTAAATTAAGTTAAAAAAATAATAGTATAATAATTAACGGATTTACGAAATCGTTTATAAATAACGTATACGGAAAGTTTGTAAAATTTTTAAAAATTGTCAGATACAAACGTGTATTCAGTATTGGGGTCAAAACAGTTGTTGTTATATTGTTGATAGAGCCTTTGGACCGTGTCGGTCGGGGTTTATACTGGTAGATGTAGCTAGTGGAGTTCCCACCTAAGCCACAGATAATCTCCGTGGTGTTTTATCTTAGAACTCCTAATATTAACAATTATTTAACATACCCCCCTAAAAGCTGCTTTCTTAATAGCAGGCCCTGGATATATAATATCGATTAATCAAAATTATTTTTAAATTTCTGCAAATTTTTATCAGATAATTTTCGAATCCAACGTTCTTATATCCTCTTTTTAATATCCGTTAACCTTAATTATCGAATAAACTATCCGAGAAACGTACTAAAAAAATTCATTAAATTATTTATAATTATATAGTTTATAAAAATATATATTATTTCGATTTTTCTTCGAATTATTTTTTATCGTAATTAATAATTATAAATATTTATATACCTTAATTTCGTTTAAAGCTAAATAATATTTACGTAAATAAGTTTAGTAATTTATCTATTATTTTATTAAATATTAATAATTAAAATATTAAATTAAATTTCGAATTTTTTAATTAATTATAATATATATAACACCTTTTTCGTAGCCTAAATAAATATTAATAATTTTGTTTTTATTATGAAAATAATTGTTATATTTTATTTATTAACGTGTTATCCGATAATATTACCGAATAAACGAATTACGTAAATTTAAATACTTTTTCGGTCGATCGAATTATCGGTAAAAAAAAAGTTATTAATTACTGTAAAAATATGTATTTTATCGTGTTTTAAAACGTAATATTTTGTTTCGAAAAGGTATCGAATAAATTAATTTACTTTTATATAATATTTCGGATTTAAATTTATATTAAATTTCGTTAATTTAAAGGTTATAAAAATTATATTCGAATAAATAATAATGACGACGTTTAATATTAAGCCGATTTTTTTAATATATTTTAAGAAAATAATTAAATATAGTTTTTTAATTTCAAAATTTATTCTTTATTTTTTATAAAAATATCGGTTCGGCTAAAATTTCGTTTTATTTTAATTTAATTAATTTATTAATATGTAATGATTATAATGATTATATCCGATATTTTAATCGATTTCGAATAACTTTAATTTTTAAAAATTATTAAAATTCGTTTTTTTTAATAAGTTAATATTTTATTTTAAATTAATTAATTCTTACATTAATTATTTCTTTATATTGTTTTTATAAATATTAATAATATTATCGACATAAAAAATATAAAAATATGATTTTGCGTAAAATCATACGGTTTATAAAAATAAAGGTAAATTTTAATTAAATAAACGTTTTCGATAATTTTTTCTGTTAAAAAAAAGAAATTAATCCGTATAAAATTTTAAATAAACGTAAAATAATTTCCGGTTTTTAATATCGTAAATAATATTTTTATATAAATTTTCTTATTTAACTTTATATTAACGAAAATATTAATTATATCGGATTATATTAAATTTTAAATCAAATTACGTAATTATAATAATAAAAGTTCGAAAACATTTATAATAAAAATAAACATAAAAATATTTTCGTATTTTTTATAAATTTGTTAATTATTTTATATTATTAGACGTATTTTACATTTTAAAAAGTTATTATATTTATTAAATTTATAAACGTATATTTATATATAATTAAGTAATTATTTCCATTAACCTTTTCACGGTTATATTTTATTTATAAATTTATTTATTTATAATTTGTTTTTTAAAAATTTTACTTTTTAAAACTTATTTTTTATAAAATAATTTCGTAACTTTTATAGGTTTAAAGTTAACGGAAAATATTTTTAATAAACTTTTTTTTATAATAAACGTTTAATTTAATTATATTCGAAAATATTAACATAAGCTCTTACTCTTATATTATTAAAGTAATAATACGAACGGTTTATTATCCGGATAATTTATATTTTATATATTTATTTTCCGTGCTTTAATTTTATTATTAAGTTTAAACGTTTTGTATAACTTTTTAGCTCGAAATACGATATATAATTCCGGAATTAAGGATTTTATTAATATTTTTACGTTTTTAAAAAACGATATTTATAAATCTTTTTTTTAAACCGTAATAGGTCGAATAATAATAATTAATAAGGTAACAAAATACGGTAAAGTGGAATCGAACCTCGGATAAAAAACGAAATAAATATTCGTATAAAATTAATTAAGTTTATATAAATTAAATTCTTTAAAAATTCTTTTATTTTATCCGAATTTATTACGTTTTTGTTTTCAACGACGTTATTCGAACTTATTTTTAATAATTACGTAATTTTTTAATTTCTTTTGTAAACCGTAGATTTAAATTTAAGGTATAAACCTTTTAAATATTCGATTTTATTAAATAAGTAATATAATTTGATTTTAGTTACCTTAAAAAAATCGTTTTTAAAATCGTTTAAATTATTATTAAAGGTAATTTTTTCGTCGAAAATAACGTTATAAATTGCTATTATTTTGTTCGTTAAGGGATTTTATATACGATAGATATTCGATAATTGGTATTTTATAAAGTAATTAATCTAGATTTTCGCATTAAATTTTCGTTTTTTATTTTATTTACGTTATACGTTTTTTATTGAAACGGAAGCTTTATAAGCATAAATTCGGAAATAATTTAAATAAGCTTTTTGGTGAATAAATCTTTTTCTATATATTTAATAAATATAAAAACGTGTACATACCGTTAATTAATTAAATATGTATTTAAAGGTTTAATTATATAAATAAATTGCAGCACGGTAAATCTTTATTTATAAAAAATATGGTAATTTTACTTTTTTTTATATATAAATTACTTTTATTTTAATTATATTCTTCTAAAGTTGAACGCCTTTATTTTATATTTATATATTAAGTATTAAAAGTTCAATTTAGATATTTTTTTAAATATAAATAATTTTAGATTTAACATTTTTTATCGTATAATTTATTATTATATTTTATGATTTTCACTTTATAATTATAACTTTTGAAAATAATAGATATTTAATTTCAAGTTATTATAATTATTTCTATTAGTTTATCGTTAAAATATTAATTATAAATATAACGTTATTAATACGGTTATTATTTTTTCCAAATTTAAAAAATTAATAATTAATTACGTTTTTAATTTTATAGATAGGTTTTAACGAATTTTACGGTTTAAACGTTTTATTTTTCCGTATTCGTATACGTTATATTTAATGGTAATAATCTCGGTTTTTTTCCGGTGTTTTTAATTAAAACTTTTAATTTTTACTTTCTAAAAATAACTTATAAGGTAATTAAGGGCTTTTGGACCTAGATAAGCAAGTTTTAAGTGCTATCGTCGAATATTAATAATATTCGGAAATTATTTTATTTCTAAATTAAATTTTTTCCGTCGAATAAAAAACGTTTTCCGAATTAATTATAATAATAAATATTCGATTATTATTTAATCATACCATTTAATTAACGTTATAATAATTAAATTATTTTTTCTATCATTTTATTAAAAGCTTTATTTTTTGAATAAACGTAATATTATTAAATTAAAAGCAAATTTTGCATAATACGATATATTATATAAATGTATTAACCGGAAATTATTTAAGTTTCCGAAACGGATATTTATTTTTCCGTATCCGAAAATAAAATAATTATATTTTTAATAAATATATAATTATTTAAATATATTAATTTAAAATTTAAAAATTTATTACTTTAATTAAAAATATAAAATGTAATTTTTAATCGAAAATAAAAAAGTTTTTTAGAAAATGAATAACCGTTTTAAAAGTTATATAGAATATTAAAAATATAACTTTAATAATATTTATTTTACGTTTTAATTAATCGGATTTTTTAGGTTACGTTTTAAAATTTAATTCCTTAATTTATTTTTATTAAATTTATTATAAAAATAATACTTTTTTAATTAATTATATCGAGATTTTGTTAAGTTCTTAATTTTCGAATACTTTATTTTCAGAATTAAATTAATAAATTGATAATTTATAGAAATTTAAATATATTTAGTAAATAAATCTGATAAAATTCTCGTCGATAATAACGCGTTTTCGTTTTAATTCCGTTAATTTACCGTTTTGATTTTAACCTTAATTTTTACCTTTTTATTTAGTTTTCGGACTTTTTTAAAATATTAGTTCATTAATTTTATATTTTGTTAATATTTGATAAATTATTATCTATTTTAAAGTTTGAACCGTTTATATTTTCAAACGTTATTTCGACGTATTTTAAATAATTTATAAATAAGTTTTTTTTTAATTATATAAAAATATAAATTTTAAATTACATTATTATTTTACGATATTTTAAAGTATTAAAGTTAATTTTTTTTTTAAAAATATTTTAAAATTTGTAATTTAATAAATAAAAATATTATTAAAAGCATTTTTTAAATTATTCGTTAAATTTAATATATCGTTAATTTTTTTAACATCTTTATTTTACATATTTAATATAGTTATTTTTTATTAAGTTATTTATATTCCGAAATTTTTTCAAGAATTTAATAAATGATTTAATAATTATTTAATATTTTTTTCGTTTTTAATTTTAATTTTTTTTAATAAATAATACCGGTTTTTCTTAAATTATTATATTATTTATTAAAAGTTTTTATTAATTTATTAAGTTTTGATATTTTTTCGATAATTTTTATATTTTTTATTTTCGTATATATATATATATAGCTTAATCCGTATTATAAATAAATTTATTTTCGATAATTATTTCTATTATATAACGAAAATTTCCGTTAATATTTATTTATTTAATGAAACTTAATATGACGGTTATATTATTAGCGGTAATTTCGGTCGAAATATTTCGAATAATTTTCGAATTTTAATTTCGTAGGTTAAATAGGTTTTAGTAATTTTTGATCCGGATTTATATAATTCTATAAATTTAAAGTTATTATTTTAATTTGAATTTTGTTATTTTATTATTTTTAATGCTTAAAACTAAATAAATACTTTTTTTTAATAACTTTAATTATTATAACTAAAGGTTGCTTATTATTATAATCGTTATATTAATATTAAATAAGATTTAAACTTTTAATTATTAAATATAAGCGTTTTCCCTAAAAAAGACGTGACCGTATAAACAAAATTAGATAAAATAATAGATTACTACCTTAATTCCTAAGCTTTATTAAACCCATTCCCCTCGCAACTCCTATTCACGTCGATTTTTGTCGAAATTCTAGGCGGTTTTCGTAATCCGGAACAACCGGGCAAACCATCGTTCGTAATTTTCCTTATATCGTTTCAAAATTTAAACTTCGAAATTTTTAAGTTTATTATTATTTTCCTTTTTTAATTTCGCTAATAATTTTACTATAATCGTTATACTTTCCGGTATACGCTTTTATAAAAATTAATTACCGTTATTTTCGTAAATTAAATCGTATCCGAAAATTAAAAACCGAAATTAATTATTTTTAAAAAAAAATTTGGATCGATAATAATATCGATAATTATAATTCGTCCGGTAATTTTTTAGTAATTTTGTACCGTTAATAAAACGGTTTTAATAATAATTTTACGGCCATAAATTACCGGTATCGCATATCCGGACTTACGTAACATAATATTTTTAAGTAGTTCGAGGTATTATAAAAACGATCAAATCGTAAAACTGGCGAAAACTTGGAAAGATGCTAACCTTTTATACGTAATTAAGGTTTGCCGTTAAGGTTTACTTTTAAGGTTTACCTTTAAGGTTTATCTTTAAGGTTTACCGCATAAAACTTAATATCTCCTAAGTCACATTAACCTTACCGAACCAGCCAGCGGGTATAAGGTTTACCAGGGTCGAAGCTTATCGGCAACCACGTATATAAACCTTCCAAGCCGACATCAATCGAGAAATTACGTGCTTACGGGGGCCCAGCAGTCGGCTTTAAAGTAAGGCTTTATAGGACCGAAATATCAATCTATCCTAACCGTAAACCATTAATTAGTTATCGTATTCGAAGATACTAGGTATAGTATCTATCGTGCAAATTATATCGTGTAATAATTTTTTCTGTATATTTGGCTTAGCCTGGAAAACAAGACTTAAACCTATTCGACCTTGCATTAAATATAAGCGTATATTTAGTATTAAAGTTAAAATAGTTATTGTTATATTGTTAATAAAGCCTTTGGACCGTGTCGGTCGGGGCTTATACTGGTAGATGTGGCTAGTGGAGTTCCCATTTAAGCTATAGGTAATCTCCGTGGCGTTCTATTTTAGAACCCCTAATATTAATAGTTATCTAACAAAAATAAAGAAGTTATTTAATGATTAAAATTTATTAAAAAAAACCCGACCTTCGTAAAAAGATTATGGCGTATTAAATAAAACGTAAAGCAACGTAAAAATTTTTAATAGGAAACGATTTAAATTAATTTCGGAAAGATTTTATTTATTAATAATTTTAACGTAATAAACGTTAACGAGGTTTGTAATGGCCTTATTAAGGGGTATATCGGATATAATGGAATAAGGTCGGAGGGAATCGGACCGTCTATCGCGTTAATGGGTAAAGGAAACAAAGGTAATAGTTAATTTATATAAGGGATCAATTGCCTAAGACCCTGAAGAAGATAGTTAGCTATTATTATTATCAATATCAATATACGAATGAAGCTGTAACGAGGATACTCATAATTCGCGGTCTTAGGCTGTTTGACAGAACCGAGTCGGTATCCGCAATCTCAGTAAATGTCTAGACTCGTTCGCGAACGAAGTTGTGTTCCTGCTCGAGGTCTCTTATGAGATGATCTGAGACCTGCTTGCCCATGATGCCACTAACGACCAACTGTCATTGAGCCTGCTGGCGGCATCGCTGCCCTGGAATAGAGTGACAAGAAACATAATGTCCTAGAAAAAGTAGTCCAGAACCCTACATATGCTAGCACAGCATTCTTTTCTTCAATTTCGCTTCAGCTTTAATCGGGGTGTCGCCCCATATAGCAGGTTGACCATTAATCTCGTGGCCCAAAACCTTAAATACGTGGCATGCCTCGGACGGAGCGTCCTTGGGCTCCATGAAGAGGAGATTGGTTTGGCAGCCTTGAGAATTCTAGTAACATACCGCGTCTCCCCTGCTCCTTTCTGAATCTCATCCCCGGCCTCCCAGGTTATGTCTCCCTCCTTGTCAACCCATCGAACGAGCAGCTCCAGAGGGCCGCTTCCGCAATCAGCCATCCGGGGTTTGAGGAGTTTGGCGAATTCGTGCTCCTCGTGGTTGTCAACTGCTCTCTATCGTTGGCTAGGTCCCGTAAGATTCAGCCGATGCGCGTTTCGCTCGCTCTTCGCTCTCGTCGCCAGTCGCTTCTTGGGCTCCTTATCAGAATCTCGACCTCGTCCACCACTATCCAGATGGCAGAGTTGTCACGTAGCATTGGTGGTGGAATAAGGGGTTGCATTTAGCCGCGCTTTGCCCAGGAAGATGGTTACCCAATGATTCGTTATATCATAGAACATAGCCTTGTTATGTTCCTCCACGACTGTAGTGATGCGACCCGTCTTGGCTTCTCTGTCCAGTTGTTCCACGAGCATGTACAACAGATGCCTGGCATAGAGGCAAAATATCTTTGGGGCTTATTAAACAAGCAAGTCCTGCTCGCAGAAGATGTCATAATACCCACTGTAACGCAATTGAGCCGCAAATTTGAAGACGAGCTTTCTACCTACTATAAGAAAATTCAATGGCGTATGCTACCAGCTTCTGGGCTGAGCGGCAAGACGGAAGCCCGCCTTTATACTGTATTGAATAATATTGACTAAACGCTGGATCAGTCGGCTAAGTTGGACGCCCAAAGACGACAACTATCTTCCTCTGCGGAAGGATCTCAGGGTGCGTCCGGTAATGATGAACTTCTAGTTCCACTGGAAGAAGAGTGTCGTGAGATCCTAAGTGCGGCTGTCTCTGAAAATCCTTCGAGAAAGGATACTTAATGGTACGGGACTATCGAAACTACTTGCAAGTCGGATATCTAGTTCTAAGATCTCTTGGGGATGACTCAGGGTTATTTGGGAGTGCCGAGATATTCTTGAGCTATCTGGCGAGACTGAGGGCGTCGGGTCCAGATCGTTTCAGAAATTTATCGTATAAGTGAATTCAATTTGGCAAAGGATATTTTTAACAGCTGTAGGGCTACTACGATCCTCTGAATGCGTCGGTTTCATGCGGCCATCCTTAGTTCTTATACAGACTACAACAGTAGATAGCTTCCCTCGAGCGACCAATTTGAAGACGTCCTTTTCCACACGCTGTCGTTGATGAACGGTCGACTCTGGAGTAAGTATTATACCAGAGACCTCTTATTCGGCCGCCACGTACGCAAATATTGGGTACTTCCGGACCTTTCCCCCTTACCGTCTATTAGTCGAGCCGCCAGAGCACCAGCCCCGGAGCTGCATTCTAACGTGGATCCCGAGCGTCTATTACGATTCGCTTTCAGTATCGCCCCAGAAGGCTATGGTCACTGGTGCGCAACGCGGAGCTATCATTAAGCTGGCCCTCTCGTCCCGGATGACTTCGACCATCCAAGCCCGCGTAAAAGGCTTATCGATATCTCCCTACTTGGAAAGTCAGGCATACTTCTGGGTCCAGTTTTTTTCACGCTGCGCTGCTGTCACTTGAAAGAGGACGGAAGAAGAAGTCAGGATAACCGCCAGTAAACTCGACTTTGTGGCTTTAAGTCGCTTTTCGCTGTGGACCGTTCCGAGTAGCAGCAATAATACAGCTAAGCGTATGGATTAGCGTAGCTGCAAGAATGGTATTTGATGTTCCCCACCCCGGGCCGTTGCCGAACATAGTCCATATCCCGTCAGTGAGCACAAGTTCTCCGATATGAAGGAAGTTAGTCTGGAAGCCCGTCCCTGAAATTGGGCGGCTAACTAAATGACCTCGATCGCATACTATCTCGTATGTTCGGCTTCGATATCTCTAACCTGGAACCATGAGGTTGCGAGGCGTTTAGCCTCGGCTTTGGAAGATTTCGACATTGTAAGATGTAATGATACATGTCACATCATTCATTCCTAGTACATATAAGAGCCCTAACTTGTTGACCGGCGATAACCATCACTGAGGACAGGACATTCATTTAGGCAATAGCGAACCTGTTTTGATCAGAATGAAAATTAGCCACGTGATAGTGTTAGGCCCGTTGCAACCACATGTAATCACACCTTCCTCATTGGCACCTCCTTGCGGCCTGCCCCGCTAACGGATTTCTAAGTTCAAGGTTGTCGCGCAGCCAAGACGCTTACCATTAGTACTTAGTGAATTCGGTTAATTCTCGCTGCGGCTGCAGACGCCGCTCGGGAGGAGATCCGGGGTACGAACTCCACGTCTAGGCGGTTTCGATGGCGTTAATAGGTGGAAAATTAGGACCCCCCTTGTTAAGGGATTTGGACCCTTACGGCGGGGGGATTAGAGCACGTTGTTATGGCATAGAAAGGAAGGTCCCCATTGGCTTCGGGCATATACGAGACTGCACGTTAAGGCGAAGATATGTACGTGTTCGGGGAAAAGAAGAAGGAGGATGAGCCAAGCGCTTAGTTAGTGAGCTGACTGTATTTAAGCTTCGGGAGACTGCTGTAACTTTCCTAGCGCCCGCCAGGGTCCCTGCATAAGGCTCGCTACTCTGTGAGGCAACTACCGTACGTGCGTAGTGGGGGGTAGGACGGGCGGTTCCGCTTAGGCGTGGGGTAGCTAAGCCAGAGAATCATCGATATTTCGAGGGCATGGACTATCAACGCATACCAACCAGGAAGCAACCGCCCAATTTCTGCCCTCGATACCCGGGGCCACGTTCACATTATGTTCCTTCTCCGACTAACTGACAGTTTTTACATACATATACAGTCAGTAAGCACTTAGGCATATCAGTTCTGGTGCACATTTGTAGCTGGGCCCGTCCGGTTCTATAGCTAGATACGAAGTATATATGCAACGTTTCATAAAGCCCGGCATATGTCGCCTCGAGTCTAAAAACGAGCGAGCAAATGTGTGGCACGCTTTCTTATAATAGGAAGGTAACATGATAGGGGTTGTGCGGCCCGTACCTCTAGGACTATGGGGCCCCAAAGCCCTAGACCCACGAGTACCTTCGGATCCGGGACCCTGGAACCTCCGCGCGGCGCACCCTTGGAGCCTTGCAGGCTCTGGAACGTGTAACTAGGGCGCGTAGGGGCGGTCGGGAGATCTGTGTCATGAAGGATCTCTTTATGATCACCCAGCCGTCAAGGATCAAGTAGCCGCCATTAACGACGCCGCCGACATCACTCTCACCATCGATCAGCTACCCCTAAAATCCCTTTTCTCCCCCCTCTCATTTCCCAGGTCATCATGTTATCATCAGTCTTAGGCCAGCGGCAAGGAGGGAATGATCAAACATATAAAGAACGTCAATGTCGTAAGCCGCCAAAGGGTCAAGTAACAGCTGATAGGTAAACATATCATGTAAAATATTTGGGTTCTCGGTATCGTCCAGGTCTCGATGACGGCTGTTGAGCTATATAAGCTCGCTTAGGATTCGTGTTTAGTATAGAGTTTATGTGTTATCGAAACTCCGGAAAGGCACTCGAATCGACGGATTTAGGTATTTTAGCGAAAGAAATATGATTAAGGAAAGATCGACAATCGGGGATTAACGGAGATGGAATGCGTGATACCTTCAACGATAAAAGAGCATCACTGTGGATGGCGAATGGTGATCTGGCCCACGGAAGACAGCCAGCTAATCCTGTTGTGGAACGATGTCATTGCAATTCTGTTACGTTTATTACGACCTAACCTAAGACACAATCCTTCTGGGTCCCAAACGGACCTAGCGGGCGTTGGGAACAAGGGCTATTGTGGTTCACTGCGGCCGCCTGAGCCATACATTACCGAGGTAACGTGAGTGAACAAAGTATGCGGGGAGCGGCGTGGTAGTCTTCAGACTTTTTCGCTCCCATTACCCGGGTCTGGTAGTCGACTCTGCCGGAGTATAAATATCAGAGAGAGAACCTGTTGCTCGTCAATAAGAAAGACATCATCCGCATTCGATCCTACAAGCGGCATACCCGCCAGAACCCCAGCCTTCCTCTGACGACTAGCACCCGTCTAGCCGACGATGGTCACAATGCGGTTCCTCTCGGGGTATACTCTCGCCTTTTCGGTATTATTCCCGGCTGGCTTTTGCTCAGAGCCCCTGCTACCATATCGCGATGCCTCGCGAGGAGTAGATGAGCGTGTTGAGGATCTCCTCCATCGCATGACGGTGGCGGAGAAGGCCGGGCAGCGTATGTAAATCAACGTCATTACTACTTCCCGTGGGATTCATGCCTGTCAGGGCGACCAACCCTCGCAACAGGCTTCAAAACGCAAGACATCAGTTTCTTCAACCAGGAATGATTGCTGACCAGCTTGGATATTCTAGTGTTCATACTGCAACTCGACATGGGACCCAACGGCGAACTGGACGAGGGCGACGTGGCTGCCCATCGGAACAGCACTGACACGCTTATCGGAGAGTTTTTCATCTCACATTTTCACATATCTGGAACCGTCGAGGATGCCACTGAAAGAGCCGAGTGGTACAATCGGGTTCAGAAGCGTGCGCTCGAGACGCGTCTCGGCATCCCCGTCACGCTGGCGACGGATCCGCTCCACCGTTATTCTGAGAATACCGACAGTGGCATATCCCAATGGCCTGGGACGCTCGGACTGGCAGCGTTGAGAGACGCAGAGCTGGTTAGGCAGTTCGCTGACGTCGCTCGCCAGGAGTATACCGCCATTGGCCTCCGCGCTGCGCTGCACCCCCAGGTTGACCTTGTTACGGAGGCTCGGTGGGCCCGTAGCAGCAACACGTTCGGTGAGGATGCGGATTTAACTGCCGAGCTACTTGTAGCCTACATCAGGGGCTTTCAGGGCAACGAGATCGGCCCACAGTCTGTCTCCACGGTTACTAAGCACTTCCCGGGCTCCGGACCTTTGGAGGATGGCGAAGACTCGCACTTTGCGTATGGGAAGAACCAGACATACCCCGGAGATAACTTTGAATACCACCTGAAACCGTTCAGAGCCGCCATCGAGGCCGGTGCCAGGCAAATAATTCCCGCCTACGGCCGACCGGTTGGGACGAAGTACGAGGAAGTGGGGTTCGGGTTCAATAAGGAGATAGTTACGGATCTACTTAAAGAAGAACTTGGTTTCGATGGCATCGTCGTGGCAGACTGGAACTTAATTACCGACTTTTTCGTCGGGGGCGAGGTGAGTACTCCAGTTCCTGTTATCGTCCAAGGTGGCTTCTTCAGCGGGATTTAGCCTTTCCTCCCATCTTCTCAAGAACCACTTTCAGACCGATTTTGAATGGATAGCGAGTTCTAGGACCATGTTGAGTAAGCGAACGCTGACATCTCATCGCAAACCAGGGGTGGCATCCGGCCCGCGCATGGGGTCTCGAGGACGCCACCGAACTCGAGCGCACCATTCGCATCATCGACGCCGGCGCGGACATTATTGGCGGCGAATCACGCGTGGACCTTATCCAACAGCTCGTCGAGGAGGGGATTGTCTCGGAAGAGCGGCTCGACGCCTCCGTACGCAAACTGCTGAGGGAGAAGTTCCTGCTCGGCCTGTTCGACAACCCGTTCGTAGATGCCGAGGCGGCGGGCCGCATCGTAGGGAATGAGGACTTCGTGCGACAGGGTAACGAGGCGCAGCGTCGCTCCTACACGCTGCTCACAAACGGGGACCAGATCCTGCCGTTGCGCGACCTGCCCGCCGAAACCAAGTTCTACGTCGAGGGCGTCAACGCCGCGCTGATAGAAGACCGCGGCTTCGCCGTCACTGAGCAGCCGGAAGAGGCAGACTACGCGCTCCTTCGCCTCGTGGCCCCATACGAACCCCGCTCCGGAGTTCTCGAGGCCGGCCTCCACGCAGGCTCGCTCGAGTACTCGGCTGAGGAGCGTGCGCGCCAGGCCGCGATCTACGCCGTAGTGCCCTCCATTGTCGACATCAACCTCGACCGCCCCGTCGCAATCCCCGAGGTCGCCGAGCAAGCCGCCGCGCTGTTGGCGAGCTACAGCAGCAGCACTGACGCCTTCCTCGATGTCGTGTTCGGCGTCGCGGAGCCCGAGGGCAAGCTGCCCTGGGACCTGCCGAGGTCGGATGTCGCTGTCGAGGATAGCATGGAGGATGTCCCCTACGACACCCGGGATCCCGTCTTCAAGTTCGGTCATGGGCTCAGGTATGCTTAGGGGTGTGCCGCTGAGAAATGTGGCGCTGACTCATGGGAGGAGTTGACAAGATTTAGGGAGACTAGATGAATGTTGTAAATAATGATCGCTATCATAACTGCATGTAAATACCCAGCCAATGAGGGACGAATGAAATGAATTTTCATGAACATTAACAAGCTTCCATGGAAATACTGGCCTCTGGGTCTATTGTTCCAACAATATATATACTAGACAAGTAGGGCAGTTGGCATAGGAGCATAACCAGATGCCAGGCCAGAACTTGTATCATTAACCTGTAACCTCGTTTGATGGTGTACCCGTATTCAGGTATAGTAATAGCGGTGTCAGTATAAACCCGGAGAGTAGAAAAGGGGTACACGGTACACCTGGTTATTTCCAATGAAAAATCAAACAAGTTGTCCTACTTCAATCGAGAGGGGGGTACAACCGGGCTTCACGATTCACGATGATTTTATCAATTAATGTTACCAGCTAATAATGAGACATACGCACACAGGGGTTGTACATGTCACATCGTTAGTGAGAGTGCGTCTAATGGCATTCGTCATCCGCATAATATTCGTGCCTTCAGAGGAATATAACCCCAGATTACGATAGCTGCTCTACTACCCGACCTCCCGGGGCCCAAGCTCCATCCATTCCAATCAAGAGTCAACGGGCGAGCATCGATCTTCTCGATAACATAGCCGTTGGTGCAGATTCTACTATATGGAAAGTCTCAATAGAGAATAACATATGTGCTTTAAAGATAGTAAGTACAACTAGTTTGGTATATGCGATTGCCTACTGAACAGACGACTAATACTGGCCTGTTGTTAGGTCAGCTTCAGCTGGCGAGTGGTGAACCGCGTAGCACTTTTTCTCGAGGGCAGGTGATGGTGAGAGAGTTGCATATAAAGATCTTTTCAATGCTGAATGCCGCATCTAGGGTCGCTTACAGGAGACTGGGAACGAGCGCCTCTCGGTCAAGTGTTACGGCTACATTATCTTGACCCCTGACCATGAAAAGCAGCTCGAGAAGAAGGTGTGATGGTCGACGTAATTGATCGATGGAGCAGTGATTCCAAGGAGTTGCCTCTCAGAGCTATAGGGAAGGAGTTCATACCAGAGGGGAGGAGGCTTTCTCCACACCTGGATCTGAAATTAGTCCCCAGGATGATACGTGACACATATTGTCTTCACCAATTGGCATTTACATCCACGACATCAGACGACAACTATCTCCGGGATGTCCTGATTGACTTCAGTCGTTCCGGGACAGTCCCACAGCCTTCCTAGAGTAGAGGTGAGCCTGGGTAGGATTTGAGACAAGAAATGAGAATCAACGCAACTCCAAAGTGAGTAAGTAGGGGCTTATACATAGTAGGGCCCCTGCACACCCTGCTAAGGGATCTGAAAGTATCTTGGACATGAATCCCCACCTACCCTCATTCCTCAATAACCAATCTCCCATTCGCCCAGTGTACAAGCTGATACCCGAGCGTGTGCAGAGTAAAGCCAGAGCTGTTTACGTGGGAAGACGATTGGAGAAAAATACGATATCAGAAGAAAAGATCTCGGCCAGCACTTAGTAAGCCGCGCAAGAAAAACGACAGAAAAATAACAAAGCGAAATTCAAGTGTATGACTCGTCGTTAGAAAAGGGGGAGATTTTCGAAAATGGAGAAATGAGGGAGGGGGTTAACTTGGTGAAATCGAATTACACAGGGAATTATTAACCTACGACCTCCTCCTCCGGCTCACTACGAGGAAAATCATCAGGTGTGAGGGGGTCGTACCCTGCAGTAAATAGACGGTGAGCGAGGGAGAGGGTTCATGAGTTACCACGATATTTGTAGAAGATAGCTAAAGTGTAAGATTGAACTTGAGGAAGAGAGATGGTATGAGCGAAACAGCGTGACCTGATTTGGTTAGCTGGGGACGACCTGCATCCAATGGCTTATGGTCATTGCTGACATTAGCGGTATCCAGACGGTCGAAACGACCGTCCGCGGATCTCCGAGCCACTGTGCCGCATTCAGGTTGCTATGTCCGATCTGTCTCAACCCTGCAACTACCACTTAGAAACGCGTTATCACCGAATGCTCTGTTCTTACCATCGCCGATATAATTACCCCTTCTACCATCTTCAAGGTACACGATGTCTAATGCCGACATCACCTATAGCGCACATGCACCAGCCCAAGAGCCGACACCTTCGGATTCTCTTAGCGGCCGACCGCGCCCGCCTCCTTCCAGGCGCCGAGACAAGCCTCAGCTCAGTTGCAATGCATGTCGGAGACGGAAGTGAGTCGGTGTAACTTGCGTACCTTCCAGAGAAAGCATGTTCTATAGTCCGCTTCTCTGGCGGCCAGACGTGGGGTCAATGATGGCCACTCATACTTTCCATCCGTTCTCTCTACCCCTATTTTCTGATCAGCATGGAGGACTGATTAGACCGACAGAATACGATGCGACCGTATGTACCCCTGTAACAACTGCTCCAGCAGGGGATCGGGCTCCTCGTGCACATACACTACGGCTACTGGCCGGCCTCACGGGCCAGTCCATGTGCAAGACCGCATCAACGAGCTCGAGAGTCTAGTGGTGAGTCTTATGCGACAGCAGAATCCCGCAAGGGCCTGCCCACCATCTTCGGAGTATACTGTGCAAGCCACACCAGACGAAGTCCATGTTCCAGAGCCGTCTGTGCCTGGAGGAAACCCGGAGCTACCCGGAGAAACTACGCCCATGACACAACTTGGAATCTCTCCACCCCCTTCTGACTGTGGGAGCATTAAAGTCCGCGAATCAGGTGTGAGCTATGTTAGTAGCGCACACTGGGCTGCCGTGCTCGACAGCATCGCCGAACTAAGGCAGCACTTTGCCGAGGAGGACGAAGCCTACGCACGTATTCCGGATCCTATCCAGTCGCAAGCCAGCTTGGCGAGGCCTCAGCTATTCTACATCAGCTCCACGCATATATCGCATGCTGAGGTCCTCCACGCTATACCGCCTCGACCTGTTGTGGATCGACTAGTCTCCCGTTACTTCAACGTTGTAGACTTGGCTACAGGTGAGGCAATATCCTTTTTCAATCATGCCATTGACAACTCTCATCAGATACTTACATGTTACCCTTGTTTTCCTTCCCTCGCTAACGGTGAATAGGTATCGTGCATAGCGGCAAGTTCCTCCGTGAGGTATCATTCCCTCATTAATCCTAACAGCCAACTACCTACGTTTTCCTTTCTCTACATTGAGCCATGTTCTCTGACCATCCCTGCTCTTCGAAACATTGCTGACATCGCACAACAGTATGAGGGCTTTTGGAATCGTCCGCAGGAGACGCCAATTGTATGGGTTGGCCTTTTACTTGCTATAATATGCGTCTCGACGCAACTCCAAGAAACGACCCTTGTTCCTCATAGCACCTCGACTAGCAGCGGCACCCCTAGTCAACCGACCCAGGATCCTCAAAGGCAGGCGATGGTAGACACCCTCAGGAAGAAAATCGCACAGTGTCTTGTCCTTGGACATTATGCAAAGGGCGGACCACATGTCTTAGAGACCCTGATACTTTATCTCTTGTTTGAGATCCTCCTCTCAAAAGGTGTCGAGACGGGAATTTGGGTCCTGGCTGGGAACATAGCTCAAATAGCTATACATATGGGATATCATCGGGACGCCAAGCACTTTCCCGACATATCTCCTTTTGCCGGGGAGATGCGAAGACGTGTCTGGACAACTATCGCCCAGATAGACTATAGCAGCTCGCTACAAATGGGGTTGCCTACGGTGATTAAAGAAAGCCAGGTCGATACCGCCGAGCCACGAAACTTGTACGATGCAGATTTTGACGAAGACACGACCAACCTGCCCCCTTCTCGACCGGAGAGCGAGGTGACTCCTATACTCTACGTGCTATCGAAACACCGATTACTTTCGGTCAGCGTGAAGGTAGCTGATATGGCTATCGAGCCGAGGTCCCACTCCTATTCCGAAGTTTTGGACCTCGATAAGCAAATCGACAAGGCCAGGGACGCCCTCCCACTCAGCATGCGGTGGAAGAGCCTTGCTTCTTCACTCGACGTGCCGTCACAGGTGCTTATGAAGAGGATTTGGCTGGAAGTAAGCCTGCAGAGACTGAAAGTGGACTTGCACAGAAAGTTCATGGGCCCCTCTCGCCTCCAGCAGGAGCACGCTTACTCACGGTCAGCGTGCCTAGCCGCGGCTATGAGGATACTAGAGTTCCAACATCTTGTCGACGAGGAGGCCCGAGTGGACGGTCGCTTGAACGAGAACCATTGGCGGGTGTCTACTTCGCTTCTACATGAATTCCTCCTCGCGACCAGTATCCTTTGCTTTTATCTCCAAAACCGCGGTGCGGGCCCGCAAGAGCAATCTGTTGGGCCGGGAGACGCTGGGGACATTAGCGTGGATAGAATCAAACGGCTCTTGAGGGCGTCTCAGGTCATCTGGGCCCGGTCAAGCGCTACGTCCAGAGCGGCTCGCAAAGCTGTCGCAGCTCTGCGGTACGTTCTCGGCGACTCCGGGGCCTCCGCGGGGTCGTCATCAGGGTTTGAAGTGTCCGATTCAGGGGTCTCGTCTTCGGCACCCACACAATACTTCCCAGGTGAGGTCCCCTCTTCACCCCAGATAATTATAACTTCTTCGGTGCGTTGGCTTGGTAGAAGGTGCTTTCAGTGTTAACACGAGTATAGAGTTCTCAAACCTGGTGCCGGGCTATGACTTTCTGGATGTAGGGCAAGAAGCGACGAATGAAGATCCGGACTGGCAACGGTTCCCTACGGACTTGAATGACTTTGAACAGTGGCTTGAATTAGACAGCGTATAAGTCATGGGTATAATACGGGCGTCCGTGCATTATAGCTATAAGCTCGTTCGACTTAAATTTGCACAACAACAGCAGGGGCTGCTGCCTAGTTCATCCATTGGTACATGCTAGTGTTATATGGCTTCCGTGTTCTAATTACGGCCGCCATATATATATACCAAAATCCGCCCAACATGTGACTCGATCCACATAGGACCGGCCACTCGGTACGATTATACAGCCTCTTTAGATGTGGCACGTTCCTTCTAGATTTTGGACTACATATGGTTCAAAGTGTCTAGCCAGATTACGAATATTCAATTGCATCGCCATCAGCCTCATAAGGGATTCCCTTATCCTTCCCTATAGCCCTCTTTATGTAATGTTACACAAAACGGTTAAACAGATTTGAAAGCCTTGAAAGCGTTCCAATAGAAAACGTTTAGATAGTTAGTTGAAAGCCTAACGGGATAGTCTTATAGACAACATTTAGCCTACCCTTCACTACGCTAAGCTCATTTATAAAGACGCCGATTCGTTTATCTGGACAGCCAAGAGCTTCCTATGCGAGGTCAAGGTGGCTTCTAGAACGATTGGTGAATACGTCACTCAACTCTCGTCGACTTTGAAAAGCTTTCAATTTTGCCGGATTTTACCGTCAAGAGCCTTCTTTTCTCTGCCGGTACATTCTTATAACAGTACGGTGGGAACGGTATATATTATATTGAAACAAGATCCTATCATGCCTTTGGAGGCGGTTGCAGATCCGGCCCCGCCCGGCCCCGAAACAGACCGTGGCGAGAAGGACGTCGCCATGGAGATGGTCGGAACAGAAAGCCATGCGATTGATCCAGTCGTCATAGCTAGTGCCGTGCGCAAGATTGACTGGTTCCTGATACCTGCAATGATGTTTGGTTGTAAGTCGACCCGCAATCCCTAAGTCTCATCGGAGTCAAGCTGTCTAAGACCCGGCGTAGACGGCCTCGTCTACTATGACAAGGTAGGTACTATACAGAGTGCTGCATACGGTCTTACGTCGTGGCTATATACTTACATATGCACAGGCGATCCTCGGATCTGCGGTCCTCTTCGGCATGACGTCCGACCTGGAGCTGAGCGTGCCGGACCCGAACAACCCAGGCGCGGTCGACACCTCGCGGCTCAGCTGGGCGACGTCGCTCTTCTACTTCGGTATGCTGGCGGGGCTGTACCCGATGTCGTTCGCCCTGCAGCGGCTAGACCTGGGGCGTGTCCTCGGGGGCGTGGTGTGCGTGTGGGCGGCGACGTGCGCGGCGACCGCTGGGGTGACTTCGCACGGCGGACTGTACGCGCAGCGCTTCTTCCTCGGCTTCGTCGAGAGCATCATCCCCACGGGGTTCATGTGCATAGTCAGCGGCTTCTATACGCAGGCGGAGCAGTCGTTGCGCCAGAGCTGGTGGTTCTCGTCGACGGGGCTGTGGACTATCCTCGGCGGCGCCCTCAACTACGGCTTCGCCCAGATCACCGGCGGCGGCCTCCGCCGCTGGCAGTACATCTACCTGCTTGCCGGCGCCCTTACCTTCCTGTTCGGCCTGTTCTGCTTCGCCGCCCCGAGCTCCCCCGTCTCCGCCTGGTTCCTGACCAAGGAGGAGAGGTTTGCCGCTGTCGAGCGCCTGCGCTACGGCCAGACCGGTGTCCGGTGCACCAAGTTCAAGTGGGCCCAGCTTAGGGAGGCCGTCCTCGACGTCAAAATCTGGCTCATTGCGCTCATGATGGCTTCGGCATACACAGTGAACGGAGCCGTGTCTGGTTTCGGCCCGTTGATTGTTTCTACGTTCGGCTGGAGCACCCTCAATTCTATCCTGTTCCAGTTCCCACTCGGGGGTCTCTGTTTCATCGTGATCCTTCTGACTGGCTGGCTCGGCTCACGTATCCCCAACATTCGGATTTTAATGCTGATCATCTGCTGTCTACCGGTTATAGCCGGCTGCGCAATTATCTGGAAGAGCGAGTGGACATTCCACGCGGCTGCCCCTGTTATTGGGTACACCATTACGGGTACTTTTGGCGGTGTTGTCAGTCTGATTATCACTATTGGTATGTCCAACGTTGCTGGACATACCAAGAAGAGCTTCACATCTGCTACCATATTCGTAGCGTATTGCGTCGGTACGTGTATAACATCGAGTGCCCTTGTTAATGTTTTGTGCATTCGACACTGACACTGTAGTTAGGCAACATTATCGGTCCACAGCTGGTCAGATCTCAGAGCAAAGCCCACCATTACCCCGAACTCTGGCTTGGCCTCATCATCTGGTAGGATCCCTAACCGATTGCATTGTTCCTAGGTTGTCTAACCACCTGTTACAGCTACTGTATCACCATTCTGTCCTCGGCCGCTCTTTATATCGTCCTACAGAAGGAGAACAAAAGAAGGGAAGCCACCGTGGTCGAAGATGAGACCGAGAGGTCAAAACTGGCATTCCAGGATCTCACCGATAAAGAGAACCCCTATTTCCGATACGTCATGTAACGCGGCTCAAGTATGGTATCAACGTAAAAATAGGTTGTCGCTAGAACAATTAACGGCCTGAAAAAATGGGAAGTCCGAATTAGAAGTGCACCAGCATGCTTCAAAGGGCGTTTGCCCACCAGCGCTCCCCATTTAAACCTTCAGCAAAACCACCATGTCCAGGGTCCTAGCTTCAGGGGTGAAGACACAGCTCTCTCTGAGCGTCCCGTTTAAGCTATGGTAATTCTTCCTAGCATCAAAGTCGTTGTTTATTGCGTTCTAGAAGACGGTGAGATTAAGTCGCTCTGGTGCAATTTTGGTTCCGGAAAAGGAGCGCTTACTGGTTCATAAGACCCCCCACGGCGTAGAGACCTATTAGCTGCTTATAATTGGCAGAATCCGTAGAGATTAGCCCCTTACAGCAGGCGGGGAACTTTTTATCACTAATTACCCCTCCACCCCGCCTCAGTCCAGCCAAGCCTCTCGGTCTGTCACATATACTTCGTAACGATTTAGCCTAACTACCTAGCGCTAATAGATCCAGCGCCAACTTGACTGTTGAAGAGTCGTTTGGATGCCGCTGATGAAAAACCGTATTAATTATGTCCGTCGAAAAGCAAAGTTGACGTCATGGTTCCAGAGACTGAAGATGAATCTCTCTACCCAAAGCTTCAGTACGTTCAACAGTGACTGCCCTCTCCTGCCACCACGCCCATTTCATAAACATACACATTCCACGCTCCTACGCTTGCTTAAAAGGATAGCGCAGGCCCATAGTGAAGGGTGAATCTCGCGGGCTGTACGTAGAGGGGCATACAAAGCAGTAGAGAATGAGCTATGCGGCGCCGTCGTAACGCACTGAAATTCGTTGCTCAATATTGATTGATGATTGCCGTATGCTGTGTTATAGCAATGAATAATCTCAGATCACTGCACCAGCCAGAAACCCCCCTATTTTCATGCGCCGCGGGGCATAGACACATACACATCACCACGTTGAACCCACCAGAACGCTAATCATGTCAATAGTCCGCTGAAGCTTTTCGACCTCGCCAAGTCGCAGAAGCGCTACCTGTACGCCTGCGCGCCGAGTGAGTACCGAAGTCTACTACCCACTGAGGTGCTTCCATAAGGCGAAACCCCTCACTAACGATACCCCCCGCAGTGGTGCGCTACAGCAAGCTCGCGTTCCGGCAGACGGTGCACGAGTACGGGACGGACCTGTGTTGGACGCCGATGATCCTGGCGAAGGAGTTCAACCGGAACGCGACGGCGCGGGACAGCGACCTGACCGTGTCGACGGCCTCCGCTGCGACGAAACGGCAGCAGCAGCCGCCGACGATCGCGCAGTTCGGCGCCAGCGACCCCGTCGAGCTGTCGCGCGCCGCGTCCCTCGCGGCGCCCTTCGTGAACGGCGTCGACCTCAACTGCGGGTGTCCGCAGTCGTGGGCGTGCGCCGCGAGCCTCGGCGCCGCGCTCATGGGCCGCCGCGAGCTCGTGCGCGACATGGTGGTCGCGGCCCGGCGGCGGCTCGCCGACGACGGCTGGGCCGTCGGCATGACGGCCCGGGACGTCGGGAGCCCGCGCGGCCGCAGCGTCAGCGTCAAGATACGCGTGCACCCGGACCTGCGGCGGACGGTCGACTTCATCAGCACCGTGCTGGGCGACGGGCGGGGCGGGGCCGATGGGGATGCGGTGCCGGGGGGAGGGGGCCGGAGGAATGTAGACTGGATCACGATCCACCCGCGCACGCGGTACACGCCGTCGAGTACGCCGATCGACCTCGACGCGCTGGCGCTCCTGACCGAGACGTTCGGGAAGCGCGTCCCGATCCTGGTGTCCGGTGACGTGTTCGCGCTCGCCAACCTGCCGTATACGTCGCACCTGCTCGAGCCGCAACCGACGCTCACGGCGAACGCCTCGCCCAAGTCATCGGCCGCCCCTAGCCGCCCTTCCTCCCCTTCTTCCCCAGACCCATCCCCAACCGCCAACCCCTCCGCCAAGCTCCACCTCCCGCACCTGGCGGGCCTAATGTCAGCGCGCGCGCTCCTCGCGAACCCGGCGCTGTTCGCGGGGCACTCGCGCTGCCCCTGGGAAGTCGTCGACGCGTTCCTCCGCAACGCGGCGCGCGCCCCTCTCCCCCTCAAGCTCGGCGTGCACCACCTGACGGAGATGTGCGGGCCGGGACTGGGACCCGACAAGGGCGCGCTGCTGTCGAAGCGCGAGCGCGTGCGCTTGGTCGAGTGCGGCAACTGGGTTGACGTTTTGGATTTCCTGGATGAGGTACGCCGGGAGAGGGGGGATGAAGGGGGTGTGCAGAGGGAGGGGTAGCTGTGTGTTTGGGATGTAGGTAGGGCGTTCGAGGGCGCATATTTGGGTTGTTGGTACGGCACATGTGTGGGTAGTTGTGAAGATCCAGGGGCAGGCAGGTTGTTATTGTGGTCGACGGACTGACTGCCTTCCGGGCTAGTAGATACCCAGATGAGAGGTCCAGACCGATAGCTCCGGTTAGAGCGGAACGCTGGCAAATAGAAGACGAAAGAACGAGGCCATCAGAGCGTATCACCATCATTCCGGGCTAATGAACACGACAGGAGGCCCGAGTGGTACAGACTACAAGTTCGTTGCTAAGCAACAGCACCTCTATTTCTTCAATGTCCCCAGTTAACTTGGCACGTCATACGAAGATGGTATATGATGCCGTTCCGCTTCGCGCAAGCCCCCTGCAGTCTGTGAAGTATTGTTGTTCCTACTGTACACCTGTATTGAAACGGGATCGGTATCTTCTTGTTTGTTAAGCACCCGCTCCCATCCTTCCTTCCATCCAGTTGATGCAATAGACGTACATAATATGAACAAGGAACACGAAGGTAAGAATGCAACCGCAATGAGCAACAAATCAGTCAGCCAGCCAGCCGGTCGGCCAAACGCCTTTCCATCTGCCCCCTGAATACGTAGGCTGCCTCGCCTTGTCTTCCGGAACGGGGCCGCCTAGAAACGCCGGATTATGGAAAACACCCCAAGGAAGAGACGAGAGGGAAAACAATGGGTAAACATGCAAAGTACGGGAATCGTGATAACTCAAATTCAGATGGACCTGAATGCCGTTTCCAAGTAGTGTTGTTAGGGAAGCTTCTTCTGCCCTCGGTCAACCGAGCTTACCCTCAAAGATCATGCCAGTCGGCTTCATCTCATCTCGTGCCATCAAGCAGTGAGTGCGCTGCCGCGGTTGCCAGCTCACTTTTACTCTCCACCTAAATAACCGTTCTCCATCACAACAAGTCGTATGGCGCGAGTGTAGGGAGGATGTTCCGATATTAGCCCCTCGCTTCCTCGCAATGCTAGTGGTTTTCTTTAGGGTTCTTTAAAGGGGCTCAATCGATAGATGTGCTGAACCACTTGACGCCACCGAGCCCGAGGCCGCACTGTTGCGGATTCGGATTCAGTCTGCAAAATGAACCAACTCCCCGGTGTCAGACGGTATCCATGTCGTAGAATTAAACTCAATCAGCATAGTCGATGAGTTCAAAATCCCTCTTTCGTGTCGAGGGATGTCTCAATGACTTGGACGCTTCTATTCATGCACCTCCCCTTCGTCATCCTCATCATCTTCCGAGCGAACGCTTTCTGTGCGCTGACGTTTCGGTTGGGGCCCTTCCTCGGCGGCAGCCAGGTTTTCGAGCTCCTTACGCTTCCCGTTAGGGCGGGGCGATCCAACCAGGCTATCGCTGTGGACAGCGCTCGTCCCTTGGTGAATGCTGAGGTTGTTCGCGGCTTCCTTAAGGGCGGCGTCCGAATCGCCCGACACTCTCTTAGACGCCGCCTCTGCGGCCAATGTCTCACTATCTGCATCCTTACTGTGGCTGCCTGTGTCTGCTGCTGCCCTCTTAGACGCTGACTCTGCAGCCACCGTCTCGCTGGTCGCATCCTTACTGTAGCTGTCGGCGTCCGCTGCCGTTCCCTTAGATGTCGAGTCGCCGGCCAGCGTCTGGCTACTAACACCCTTACTGTTGGTTTCCACGTCCGCGTCACCATCGGAGCCGTTAGCCTTGTTACTAGCGCGCGGCGGGGTCTGTGTTCCGCCCCGGTCGGGGTCCGTCCGCGGCGTCGCGTTGGTGCTCGAGTCGTCGGCCTTACGTCGCGTGTTCTCGAGGTCAAACTTCGGCGAGCCCTGGTAGGGATTCTCCTGCTTCTTCAGGGGGTTCTCGGTGTAGAACTCGGTAAGAACCTTGATGGCCCTGGAGCAGTGGTCCTCGTTGGCGTTGAGCGACTTCCACCACGGTTCCCCGTTGATGTCATCGATGTGTTCGCCCGTAAAGGTGCTGGCGAAGAAGATGGAGGCTATGGCGATGTCGCGGGCGTCCATGAGCAGTGGCAGAGGCGTCAGGCACGAGTCATTGCAGAAGGCCCAGGCAGCGTGGCGTAGGTTCTTGTTGTGGATGACGCCCAGCTGGCCGAGAATCTCGTACAGTTTTATGTGCGGATTATCAACCATCAGGTCAAAGGTCAGGTTCTCGAGCATGACCTCCTCGTACATGAGAATGCTGTCGCGCCACCGCCAGTATTCCTTAGACTGCTCGTCGACGATGAGATTGAGATTCTTCTGGGCGACCTTCGCAACGGCGATGATGACCTCTTTCGTCTTGCGACAGTTTTCTTCGGTCTTGTTGGCGAGGAAGAGGGCAGTCGCTGCTATGTTCTATTTCAAGTTTTGTATCAGTCGAGTGCCTCCATCAGGTAGAGCATTTCGAATATCTGCCGAATAGAGCATGTAGCGCTCCTCCTTCCTTCATAACTGTTTCATCTCGACCAAGCGCACAGGCGTACCGATGAGATGGTAGGAACCGGGAATTGCGATTGCAGACTGAACTCACATAATGGTGAACGCCATGTTTTTCCTCCACCATACTACACCGCATGTAGAATCGATGAAAGAAGACCCCGGCGACATATAGCGTGGTCTGGGGGAGTTCGAGAAGAACGCCGGCTTGGTATATGAAATTAACACCCTTGGCTCGTCGTAACCTCTCTTCGGTAGGTGACAGCCCATCCAGGATACTTGGACTGCTTAAGACCTCATCGGGCGTAAAGAACCATTGATTCGTCACGGCTACTGGTGACTTCGGCGCAGAATGAGCGGGCGAGGACGCGCTGAGTCGCGACTGGGATCGGGGAGGAGAGTTGCGGGAGGTCATAGTCGGTGGCGAGGGAACAGCAGGGGGAACCTCGCGTCTCTTTGCCGACGGTGATCTCGAGGGTCGATCACGGTCTGGGCGGTTATTATTCGCCGGAAGAACTGGTGGTTGATATCCCTCGCGCGGTGGTGGTCGATATCTGTCAATGCTGGCCATGACGACGGCGATTAAGGACGAAGAGCCGTAGGTGGTTTCCGTTTATGGAGTTGTCGCCGAAGCGACGGGAAATCGTGATGGTGGAACCTCAACCTTCTATGTAGTAGTTGATGCGATACTAACGTAGAGGGAAGGAGAATTAGAGATGGAGTTGAGGTTGAGCAGGGACAGGGTCTGATCGGCAGAAATACGTATGGAACTTCAAGGTCAGTCCTGAACGCGGCAGCAAGGGCGAGATAGGGAGGGTATTGTACAAAGATGCGAATCTAATTGGCCAGCCGGGGTTATGATGTTCATGATATGCACCTTTGTCCTTATCAGATAGTAGTGTGGAGAACTATGCAGTTATAAGTTATATGGTATTGCCTTCTGAACTGTGGGTCTGCAGGCGTCAATCCTAACTGTCAAGTGGCAGAGAGGTGCTTGCACCTTATTTTATCTCCGAGCGGATATAAACCTGGAGCTTCCTGTGCCTATTGGGTATCTATCTTTATTCTTCGCCTCCCTAAAGCTTCCTTCTATTATTGACGGGTGTTCAGATTCCCTCGCCATCGAGTCGACCCCACAACTTCACAGTCTTGTCGTGTCCTCCACTGACGATCCATTTCCCATCTCTACTGACGTCCACGCTAGCAACTGGACCCGTGTGGCCATGCAGAGTCTGGACGAGGCTCCAGTCGTCGGCAGAGAATATCTTGACTTTCTGGTCGAACCCGCTGGACACAAAGAACGTCCCCGACTTCTTCGGCAATTGATTGCCATTCTCGTCCTGGCCCGGTGGTGTGCCCAATATCGGGTCGTCCAACCCCTTATACCACCTGAGATCCGATACTGCGCTGCTATGTGAGCCCAACCCACCTGTCATCTGCACCTTTCTTACGTCCCAGCATTTTATCCACCCGTCTGCTGATCCCGTAAGCACTCTGTGGCCGTCGGAGCCCCAGTCGAGACCGTGGATCGGCTTAATGTGACCGTCTTGGTGTCCCAGAACCATGACTGTCCTACCGGACCTGAGATCCCATATCCTTGCAATGCTATCTGTACCTCCGCTTGCCAGTAGGGAACCGTCGGCGTTGAATGAGACCGCGAAGACACCGCGGGAATGGCCTTCTTGTAATAGTAATTCTGTAGTCGTTTCCACGTCCCTAATAGCCAGGACATTAATCGACTGAAGGGGAATTCTAAGAGGAATAGGTTCTTTACTTACCATAATCTCCAAGTAGTATCCTCAGACGCTGTTGCGAGGTATCGCCCAGACGGATGGAACTCGACTCTGCACACCCGCTGTGCGTGTCCTTCGAGGCTCGATAGTGGCGTGTCCTTCGTTAGAGACCAGAGATAGACCTGACCATCTGCACCACCGGAGGCGAGGTTGACGCTCTCCCGCGAAACATTGCCTTCCGGCATCGTTGCACCTGGGAACCACGAAATGCCACCAACCCTGTTGTTGTGTCCTCTTAGCGTCATCTTCTCGCCCAGCGTCGGGATCTCAATCAGCTTGATCGAGCCGCCCCAGTTTCCCGCGGCAACCACCTCGCCATTAGGCGATATCCTTGTCATGCTAACATTTCTGTCGCCGGCCGTCTGACTGCCCTGCAGCTCGAAGCCCTGCAGGCGCTCCTTGACCTGCTTGCGGAACTTGACGTGGGTCCGCAGCGGTATGGACGCCTCCTGCTTCTGGAACGCGAGGCGCCGCCTCGCGCGCGGCAGGGAAAAGCGCGCAATGTCCTGCCGCGCGCGCAGGAGCTCGTCGCTGCCGTTGGTGTAAAACTCCTCCTCCTGGTCCTCCTGCTCCGCCTCGTCGGGCGCGTCCTCCATCGCGACGTCCTGGGCCCCCTCGCCCCCCGCGCCCTGCTGCTGCTCCGCCTGCAGCGTCAGCAGCTCCCGCAGCCGGTCGCGGCGGTCAGCCGGGCCCTCGCCGAACAGCGTCACGGGCTCCCCGAGCTCCCGCAGCCGCGCGCGCACGCGGCCGTCGTCCGTCGGTACCGCCATCGTGGCCGCTCGCCTCTTGCGCTCGAATTGCGACAGCAGCGCGGATGCTTTCTCGGGCGCGATGCCCGCGCTCGCGGCCGGTATCTCATAGTCGTTGTCTGTGGGTATCTCATCGAGGCTGATCCCGCGTTCCTATCGGTCGGCGCCTTCAAGTTAGCCATGGTCTAGCTGGCTGCACGTCCGTCGCGACTATTTGGAAAGCTTACCGCGGTTTCGGCCTCCTCCACATATGCCTGTCGAGATGGGTGCATCATGCTGGGCAACGGATGAAATCTGGGGGCCTCGAATGGAGAGTATAGCCAGGCGCTGGAGCTGGAAGAGCTTGGAAGTTGGATCTAGAGTGGTGGAATCAAGCTATCACGTAGTACGCTTTTTTTGAAGGTGAAGCTCGGTCAGGACCCTGGCTACTTGAAGCTTAATTAGTGGGGCACACGGAAATCAACAAGCAGGTCTGTGCCTCGTCATCTTCCCCCTTTCTATTAAACCCTGTCACTCTTTATCTTGTATCAGCTACATCACATGGTATATAAATCATCAGCATCACCTGGAATTTCACTTCCACTTCGATGAACCAGAACCTATGGTGAAGTTCTGCTCGAAGTAATAAGGGTCTTCATACCAACTTTCGATGTTTTCGTTGAACTCATCTTTACTTTCGCCCTTTCTTCTAGCTCCCGGTTTGATCCCCTTCCCACTTCCCCTCCTGCTTCGCTTCTCGCTCTCTTTCTTTCCCACCTGCCACTTCAACTTCATGCACTTATTCCGCTTTTGGCGACGTGGTTGGCTCTACCGATGTCTCGGTGACCCCATTCTCATTACTCTCCCTAGTTGCTTGCATCCTTTCTCTTTCCTCCTCCTCCTCTTCAGCACGGCGCCATTCCTCCCCCATCTCTTCCAACACCCTCATGGCAGTTTCATGATGCACACCTTCGGGCGGTTCCCCCCCTTCGGTTCCCGTTACTTCGTTTCCTTCTAGGATACAGTGCATATTATATACTTACAACCGTATTTCTTTCTCTGTGCCTCCTGGTCTTCGGGTGTTTCGTCCTTCATTCTCCCCAGATTTGTCCTGAACGCCTCGAAAACCTTACCGATAGCCTCTCAGTCCATCTCGGTTACGCTACTTCCCTTGGAGACATTGCTTGTTGCATCTGGTCCATATAGCTGCGCTGGTACCTGATCGGAGGACGAGTCCTCCGCAATTATTCTGGTCGTGAGTTGTTTATTTGGTGATAATCACTCTGTGGAGTGCACGCTGGGCGTCAGTAACATGTCGAGGAGATCGACCAGCTTGTTCCAGTGAAACGGGAAGGGCGGAGCTTCATTGAAGTTCCCACAGTCGTATCATGTTGAGAGTCCACGGTATGCCTACTAAGGGATTTACCATTGGGAGAGGTATATGCATGCGCACTGCCCTCTCCGTGTGTTTCTATCCATTCTGACAGAAGCTTACCTCTCCTCTTGACCATCTCGGCGCGTGGTTAGCCGCAGGTCGGGCGTGAATTCCGAGGTTTTGATGCGGGTGTACGTAAAGAGAAGGAGTCAGGGACACCTTCCCTAACACTAGATTCTACGTCACTATTTCAGTGTTGTTGAATCTGTTACGTTGCCAAGAGGCGGCCAGAATCGTGTACCAATGTCTTCCCATGGGCACACGACGAGCAGTCCCTGGGTCATGCAACAAAATTCGCATCCGCACAGAGAATGTCCCCCAAGGCGGTATACAGGCATTTTAGGTCAACATCGAGAGTTGGCTACAATGGAGCCCAGATTCCGGCCGTCGTGCACGACTGGCCGTCGTTGCGTATACGCCGCAATATGCGCCGGCAAGCAAGATGGTCTAGGACAGTAGCACAACGTCATCTCAGCAACGACAGCCTTCAGTGCAAGAGGTCCGGGAACGGTCACTAGTCAAGGGCCAATTTGGAAAGCTACTGCAAGCACCGGCACTAGGCTCGTGGGGCGAGGATGGTGTGAATCATGGCCTAGTACTAGGTTGTTTTATGGATTCAACAATCAAACGGCGAGTTCTATTTGCGTTGATATTCGGTGTCTATATATAACACTCATTGGACCTGTTGCATATTTGCATCAGCTCGCACGATCTTTGACAGGTGCTGAGGTGCTAGGTCTGATCTTAGATATATTTTTCTGACGTTGCCCAGGTCTAAGTTGACTGTCAGGAGAATTTGTGGATATGCCTCACAGGGACCCAGTAACTCGCTGGCGAGGGCTCTATGTGTATATATAGGAGGCTTCTCCCCCGACAGTTAGAGGAAGGGCAGACAATCATAGTTATCATATCGCTACTCACAATGCGAATTACCTGCTAGGCTGAATCTTCTGTCTTTTAATTCTGCATACCACATTGTGTGACATCCACGTAGAGTCGTATTCTGTCTTACGCAAACCTAGAAGCACAAGCCACTATGGCCGAGCTTATCCTCAGGCGCTTTCGAAAGGATGACGCAAAATCCTCGCAATCTTCCATGCCCTCGTCCTAGGTACTGAGGAATAATCCCCCCCCGACGCCGAGCGGCTTGAAAGGCCGAACAATGAGTGTAATTTCCTATCACGGACCTCGCGGGATCCCGAGACGCACAGTGAACTTTTCTGTCTAGGGGATCACGTGGCACCTTTATAAGATCTACTACAGCACGAAGAATTCGGGGGCTGGAAGCAACATTTCTGACGTGATTGTAGAAAGCCTGCTTCTTGGAACGAACCGAAAGGCGTTTAGCGCAGCTATGAGACCCTGACATCACACACTGAAGCATATATGGCTGAAGAAAGAATGAATTATCAGGTTGACCTCTGAGAGGTCCTCTTGAGTAACTGAAGGTAAAGTACCTCTTTAAATACACATAAAAACAGCTGCGGCTAAGAGAAAGTGATACCGGATATGTATGAACCGGTTTCCCCTGAGTAACTGATCAAACCAATCCAAAACCTGGTTGTTTAATCGTTTTTAGCTAGGTCTGACATACCCCCCCAGCTGTTAGGAACTAATAGCTAAAATTTTTACGAATCTGAATATTACTTAAAAAGAAAAACCGTGGTAGTTAAGAAGAAGGAAAAATAATTTTAAGGTATTATAAACTTAATATTATATTAATATATTATAAAAGTTTTGTTAAAAAGCTAGGTATAAAAGAAAATAATAAAAAAAATGGAAATAATAGCTTTTATTATTATAAGGTAATAACGCTATTATAACGAAATTTCTTTTAAATTTCTTTTAATTTTAAAGCAACGTTTTAAAAATTTAATAACCGGACGAATTTTTAATATTATTATAATCCAAATAATTTAGTAAAGCTATTAACAACTATAACGTTAATAAGCGTTTATTCGATATTAATCTTTTTCGTAACGAAAGCTTCCCGGAACCAATAATTATAAATATTAATATGCTTTAATTTCGTAATTAGACGTACCGTTTTTTCGGTAATTAGCCGTATCGTTTATTTATTATTTACCTAAATAATTAGCCTTTTATTTAGCTTTAAGTTTATAGCCTTAAAGAATTTTTATATAAAGAAAGTTTCCTTAATAATCTAAAAAAGGGCTAATAATTTTACTTCCGTACTTAAGGTAATAACTATATCCTACTTATTAACTTTCCAGACGATAAAATTACCGAAAAATAATATTACGAAACCTTAAAAGTTCCGGCGGTTAAGGTTATCCGCAAAAAATACGTTATTTGCGTAAAATAACGATCGTATATTAAGCTCCTCGTTATCGTTACCATACTATATAACAAGGTAACGCGTATAATATCCGTAAAGCAGGGCTTTAACAACAACGTTAAAATAAATAGGGCTTAAATTCTTGTTATATCGTAATAAATAAAAAGTAACTTTAGTTATATTTAGGCGAATAATAATAACTTTATATAGTAAGCTACCTATTATTTCGAAATATAATTTCTTTGACGTAACAAACGTTTTGCCGTCGTATTCCTTAAAATCCCTTCATTTAGGAACCTTAAAATAACGTTTTTTAACCTTCGACAGCTCAAAACGTAAATATATCCTTTCCCAATAAACGTCTTATATTAACCATAACTTTTTAATTTTACGGTTACGCAAAATATATATCCTTAAAAACCATTATAACTCTTTAAAGTCGGTAATATAAAAACGTTATATCAATTTCGTAAGGATTTCCTCCGCGCGTGCTATATCTTAAATCCTATATATTATGGATATATCGTTAACGTAAAAAAATAACGTTAATTAACCGTTAATTATAACGTATAGGTTATCCGGGACGGGCCTTAAACCTAAATTCTTCAAACCTGCAAATAAGTTTTATTGCTATAAGAATAACGATCGTTTTAAGCCGTATAAGGCCTTTAGGAGCTTTAAATAAAAGCCCGGACGTCCGAATCTTTATAAAAAACGTACGTATACCAATTTATCGATTTTATTATGCAGGAACGCGTTAATAGCGTCCAGCTAACGAAGTTCCAGGTTAAATCAAGCTATAACAGCTATTAATATACGAAAAAACTTTCTTGCAAGCGTGGATACGTATATATTAAGCTTTTTATAAAGTTAAAAATCGTTACGGATAATAATTTTAATTTTAAACTTCTAAAATATTTTATTTTTATTAAATTTATAAATAAATATTTATATTAACGGAAAGATACTTTTAAGGCCAACGTTATTAATTACTTCCTAAAATAAAATAACGGTAACTAACTATTTTACCCGATATATTTAATCCAATTTTTTTTAAGTAACTACCTTTTAGTTTTCGGTATACCTATACTATATAACTTTTTGCCAATTTTTAGGCGTAAAAAAAAAGTTATTACGATAAAAGCGTTCTGGCTTAATCGCGGCTAAAAAAATAACGTTAAAAGCGGTTAAATATTTGTTATGCTTTACGAATTCCAGTCTATAATTTATATTAACCGAGGGTAACTTTTTTTTTTTCCGTTTTTAATCCTAAATTCGATAATTATTAAAAAATTTAAGAAATTTAATTCGGTACGGCGTTATTATAATTAAAAAAAACTTATCGACGTATTTTAAACTTTATCCGGTAACGGCTCGTAATATTATTAATAACCTAAATTTACAAAATTTAAAGTATCTTTTGGTATGGGCAAACCTTATAAAGGATTTTCGCCTTTTAAATTATTTATTTTGTTTTGGGAATAATCGGGGTCGTTTTCGAAGTTGTTGTTAATAGCCGAATTAAAAGATTTTTTTTCCGAATCACGGTCTTCGTTAATATCCACTTTTTTAGCTTTTTATAAAACTTTTTAATCAGGATAATTTATAACCATTATAATAATATTATATATAGGTTTTTCGTTTTTAACGGATGGACCTTATAATACCGTATTATCCACCCCCCCAATAATATTTATATTTAAAAGGTTACTGCTAAATATAACCTTTAAAGTTTCTAGGAAGGTCGTTATTTTGGATAAAATAAGGATGCTGTCGATCTAATCGTTTAGTTCCGCGATTTCGATCGATAATTTCTACGGCTAATTATTACGGTACTTCTTCGTTTCGTCAAAGGTAACGTTTCGAACGGTAATAATACGTTATTGCGAAAAAATCCATACCCGAAATACGTTACTAGCTACGTATCTGACTAGATAACCAATATACGCCTTAAGGTCCATTTTTTTCAGGCGTTTTGCTTCTCGACGGACCGTTTCCGTTAATACATAAACTTCTAATCCGAAAAAGATAACGTTCGCAATATTCGCCTTTAAACCTTCTTTAAGTATAAATATCTTATCCTTTTTAATTATCCATTCGTTTAGGACCTGGATAGGTGTTTTCCAGCCTAAGGCTTTAATAAATATACGGTTAATAATATATATAATTACTTTAATAGTTTTGGGCCATAGGTTAAAAAAAAGGTTACTGTTAATTATTAAATAACGTACCTTTATAATAATTACGCCCCCGGCGCGTTCCTAAACGCTTACGGGCTTTTTGGTATAAAGTAGCGAAAGTTTATACGAAATTTTTATATTTAAAAGTTACCTTTAGAACTTTTTTTTAAAGGAAATCTTTCCGTTTAATATAATCGTTTTAACCTTAATATGTTACTATCTTTTAAAAAAGGCTATTACGTTTATTAAAACGGTAAACGCGTACTTTTTCCGCTTTATAGTATAGCTAATTTTAATTCCGATAACGGAATAAGTAATAATTAACGTTTTCGTACGCCCGTTAAAGGCGTTATTAAATTCGAAAAGATTAACGTATATCGTAACGAAAAGTTTACGTTCCTTAATTTACGGTTTTCGCGAAACTTTTTTTCGAACTTTCGTAACTGCATAATTTTAACAGTCGATCTTCGACGGTAACTAAACCTTTATTCCGGTAACTGCTTACATTACCTTTTTTAAGGCCCTAAAGCTTAAGTAGGCAAGTTTTCGGTATTATAACGTAACGTTTTTTTTTTAAAGGCTTTAAAAAACCCCGAAAATCGTTTCCGTAAAGCTTTTTTAGCTTCGACGGAAGGAACTTTTCGATTAATAATTCCGTAACAAAATTTTCGTCCTTATTTTCGAAAATAACTTTGTTCTTAAAGTTACTTTCGTTTTCCGGAACCGGGCCGTTAAGTTTTTAAATCGTTATAAAAACTGCTAAAAAAACGATATCGTTATTATTATTTTTCGGGGTTACCTTAACGTAATAAATAACGGGCTAACGTTCGATCTATTTAATTTTTGCTATTTCCGTCCTTGACGTCCGTAATTCCTTATAATATACGACGTCGGTTTCGTAGTTTTAATAAATCCCAGCCTATTAAAATAACTTATATAAGGTTAAGTTAATATATATTTTAAGAATATAAAAATAATTTTTAAAAAAAAAACGTTAGTTTTACCGTTTAAAATAATAAACGCGATTTTTTTCGTTTTTTCGCCCAAAATATTTAAATACTTCTTCCTAACTAAGAACCTTCCGCCTACTATAAAAAAGCGTAAATTAATAAAATTAATCTTCCGATTACCGACGTAAAAATCTAAATACGTATCTAACAACATGGATTTTTTAAAACTATATCCGGTAATAACGTTATTAACTTAAGGCTTTATAAATAATAAAGGAAATTTTATAACGAAAAGTATAAAAGCTAACTAAGGAATCGTTAATTTCGAATCCTTCCTTACGTACTTAATAATTTTTTTTAATCCTTCGGTATTATTAACGATACGTTCATTTACTTGCTTTCTAATTTTAAAATCTTCTATCTAGCCATTAGGCTTAACCTTTAGGCAAATATAAAGGTACTTTTTAAAGATATAAACAACACCGCAAAAACATTATCGGTTAAAATGGTCGTAACGGTTATTATTCCGGTTATTAATATTCGAAACGTTTTAAAAAGATCCCGTTTAATTAAGGGTTTTTCCGTTAAAGGTAACGCCGAACGCTTTTCGTAACATTTATTCGGCGTTAATACCCTAAACCTTCCGTAGTTTTATATGGTTTTGGAAATGTTTTATAAACTTTTATATTATCGGCAGCTTAATAACGTCCTTACCGCTAAACATGGTTATTTTAACAATAACGGTTTAAGTAACAACGAAGTCGGGTAAAAAGACGTTTACAACCTTTAAGAAATCAAGGTGGCCGTAAAAACCGGCGACAGCTGGGATTTAAAGTTCCTCGGCTTTAATATACGCTCTTCAGTACTTAGAAAGTTATGCGTCTATCTGGATTTTGCTAGTCTTTAACGCTTCCTTATATCGAACGTCGACCTTATAAATCCAAACGTTATTATTAGGCTTAAATTTATTTTTTAAAGCTAACAGCTTATCTCGAAATATAATCTTCTTCCAATATACCTAATAATAATTAAAATAAACGGATTAATTTAGGAACGTATTAACTTTAGTAAACGCCTTTTTCTAAATAACGAAAAGGCTTTATTCTCGATCATAAATCTTTAATACCTTCTAAAATTTCGTATTTACGTCTGGCTTTAGGTTAAGTTTGCTAAAAGCGGTTAAATTAAAGGCCTTAAAATTAGGAAAAATAAGTCTTTTTATGTGACGGCTATGGGCTTAACCAACTATTAAACCTAGTCGTACGGTTTATGTTGGCAATAATATCGTGGGAATCTGAGCAATAATTAAGGGGATAGTTACGTCTGGTAATAGCAGATAACCGTAGGTGATCTAGGTAACCAATTATTATTACAAGCTGGTGCTATCTAAGTTATGAAAATAATAAGCGTATATATATTTATCTTGGCTCGATGTATTCGAACTGGCTTGATTTATTTACAGTGGTCAAGTTTCGTCGAGCCCGTCGAGCCCGTCAAGCCCGTCGAGTTATTTCCCTTATTCGACTGGCTCGAAGCGCTAAGCCCTTTTTTCTTCATTAAACTTATCGAACCGGTTACGTAAGCTAAAACCTTTTATTAGAGATATCCATATATTTTCCGACCGTTTGGTAATAAGTTAAGTTTTTAAGTTATAATACGATCTTTTTCCTTTTAAGATTTTTGCCTTTAAAAATTAATTTGTTTATTATATCGTTTAATAAGTAACTTTTTTTCCTTTTTATTATTTTGTTTTATAACTTAATTATTATATTTAATCGAATTAAAAAATAACGATTTTGTCGTAAGCGTAATAACGTTTTAATTTTATTAAAACGAATTAACCGTTTTTATTTTAATATATTTTTTAACTTTTTTTATTTTCGTTATAAATTTAAAAACGAAATTTATAAAGTTTATTTTAATTTTGGAAAATGTTTTTACTATATTAAGTATATTAGTTTTTATAACTTTTTTGGTTTTTTCGAATTAAAATATCGAAGGTTAATAAATAAAAAAAACCGATTAAAGTTTTAAAAACGTTTTACCGAAAAGGAATTATTTAAGGCCTAATAATACTTTAACAAATTATTTAATCGTTTGGCCCGGTTTCGAAATTAAAAAAAGTTGCTATAACGGCGTAAACTCGAAATATTACGTCGGGAAATTTAAGGTACGGAGGCGATAAAAGAATTTAAACGTTTAGAACGGGAATAAAGGCAGTTAAAAGCCGAGATGGTTATATCCGCGTAGGTTATTTTTCTTGTTAATTAATTTAATATTAGGGGGACGGATTAGGTATTATTGGGTAACGTAAATTAAAATTTTAACCCTGGCGGCTTCGACGTTATTAATGAAAATTCTTTAAAAGGTATTGGGCGTTCGTAAGGTTTTTTACGGATTTTTAGGTATTTTCGGAATCTGGGTAACCTTTTTACTTAATTAGGTACTAGGTAAGTCCGTCCTGTTTCCGTATATCCAGTATTTTTTCTGCCTCGTAAATTGGTACGTTTTTTATAACTTTTTTTTTCGTTTTATATTAACTTTAATCGTATTTATTATTAACTCGAATAAAAAAATATAAAAAATTAAATAAAGTTTAACTTTTGATGGTAACTTTAATTTGTAATTACTTTTTAAAAATTTTTTGGTAATTTTGTATAGATTAATATATTTAAAATCAAGTTTTTTGTTAGGTCGCTTAATTTGAACGTTTTTGGTGGTTAGGTAAATTATTTTCCTTTCCGAAAAAGTTAATCTTTTTAATTTTTTCTAATTATAATATTTATTTATTTAGTTACGTACGAATTTAAGTTTTATTTTTATTTCGGTATGTAATTACTTTAATTATTTTAATATTAAAATTGCTTTAACGTTAGCTGGTTTTTCGTATAAATTTTTATAAATTTTTGGTATAAAATTAAAATTAGTAATTGCTGGTGTTATTTTAATGTTTTCGTAATAGCTGGTATTATAGGCTAGCTATATAACTGGTAACTTTTCGACCTAATTGTTTTGTTCGTAATTAATATAATATTATAAGTACGTTTTTAACGTTTGGTTGGTTTTTTTTATTTATCCGTTTATTTACGGTCTAAATACGCTAAATAATTTATGATTTAATTTAAGTTAAGTTATTAATTTTTGCCAGAATTTTAAAATAAAGGTTATATCTTTATTTAATATAATTTCCGTTAAAAGTTTATAGGTACTTAGGATATATTAAAGGAAAATATATACAAGTTGTTTTATATTAGTATTTTTGTTATAAGGTAAAAAATAAGAAAATTTCGTAAATCGATTAACGATTACGAAAATATTATCGTAATATACTTTTATTATTAAATCCTTTAATATAAGGAGCTTAGTAATAAAGTTAAATATAATAAAATCCTATAATTGTTTTACGATTAATAATGGTTATAATTCTCCGTAAGGTTTATATCGTTGTATCTTTACTTTAGCGTAAATATCGTATTATCGTATTACTTTTTATACGGTTAATTTTATTTTAAAAAAATAATATATTTTTTTATAAACGTTTTAGGGTTTTATGGATTTCTAGGTATTTATGTAATTAATGTTTATATATATTTCGTATTAAATCTTTTTGGAATTTTTCTAATACCTGAATTTTATTTATTCGTTATTTTTCGGGTAGGTTATTATTATATTGCTATATACGTTAATATATATTAGCTAAAATTCCTTTTATCGTAACAATTTGTCGTTATCGTAAATATTTTTCGGGTATCTTGTTGAAAATTGTTTGTTATATTTTGACTTTAGGTTCCTCTAAATTAGGTCGTTTGTTAAATGCATTTATTTTGCTATTTTCTAATTCTTTGCGATAGATAATAACGTAATTAAATTTAAAAAGGTATTTTATATAACGTAATTATTTTCCGATTAATTTTCGTATCGTAAAGAAATATGTAATATTTTTATAATTTATATATACCTTAATTTAATATATACTGCCCTTAAAATAATATCTGAATTTTTTAAAAGCGTTAACGATAACTAGAAATTTTTTATTATATATAAAATAATTCAGCTCGGTTTTATATAACTTGTAAAAGTAAAAGGTAATAAGGTAAAAAATTTTTTAATTATTTCGATATCCGATTACCGCTTTTAAAGTATAATTTAAAATGTCGGTTTCTAGCTTAACTAGTTACTTTAGGTCGTATATAATCAGTACTGGTTTATTGGTTAAAGTGTTTTTAATTTATTAAAAAAAAATTTGTTTTTTTGATATTTATTCGAATTATTTTTCTTTTTTAATAAGTTTTATTAATGGCATAATTATCCTGTTAAAGTTACGTATAAATTTTTTATAGTAATTAGTAAATTTAAAAAATGTTTGTATTTTTTTAACGTTAATAAATTATATTCATTTTTTAATTATTATAAGCTTTTTGGGATTCATTTTAATATATCCAGGGGTAATGATATATTTTAAATATTTTACCTTTTGCATATAAAAGGTATTTTTTTTGGTATTAATTAAAAAATTGGTATTTTGTAAAATTTATAGGATTTTGTAAATATATTTTATATGCTTTTTTTTAGTTTTCGAATAAATTAGGATATCGTTAAGGTAATATATAACAAAAATGTCCAAATATTTTTATAGTACGTGGTTAATTATTCGTTAAAAAGTTGCCGGTACGTTCGTAAGTTCAAAAGATATAATAAAGTATTTAAAAAATCCGTATTTGGTTTTGAAAATTATTTTCCATTCGTTACCTAATTTAATTTGTATTTGGTTATATTTTTTTTTAAGTTTAAAAATGTAAATTATTAAGTTCCGTATAAACGATTTTTTATTTTGGTAATTAGTAATAATAAGATTTTATCCTTAACGGTAATGTCGTTAAACTATTTATAATCGATAACGAATCATAATTTTTTATTTTTTTTTTTTTTTTTTGGTACGAAAAATATTAAGTATTTTGCTAATAACTTGAAACGTCATATATAACTTTTTCTTAGCTTATCTTCGAGGTATTTACGTAATGTTTTTAATTTTATCTAATTTAGGTTATAAATAAGGTAAAAAGTAATCGTTTTATGATTCTTAAAAATTATTTTGTAATTTTATTTGTTATAAAGTAATAATTTTGTTTTAAGTTCCTTTTAAAATAATCGCTTATACCTATAATATTTTGGTAATATTTTAACCATCCATTTTGGTAGCTTTTTAAGCTTTAATAATAAGTTGTTATTTATTTACCAAAATCGTACTTTAAAGTTTACAATAATACGCCGTATTTTTTGGTATACCCTTTACTTACTATATATTTTATTCTTTTAGGTAATAAGGTTTTTATCGTATCCTTATGCCTATATTCGTTAACCTTACTAATCGAATATTAAGATTTCTTATCGTTTATATCTTACGTATCGGTAAAGAATAAAACGAAATTTACCTAGCCAATTCTTTAATCGATAACTGGATTATACTGCTTTAACCATGGTAATCCGAAAATTATGTCGTAATCCTTTATTAAAATAATATCGAAATTAATAATTTATCTTTTTCCTTCAACAAAGGTTTTAAAATAATTAATTTCGTATTTAATTTATCCGTTATCGTAATTAAATATCTAACCTTCGGTATTCTCGATTTCGTAAGGATTTTTCTTATTTTACCATGGTAACTGTAACTTATTTATTACTTCCGGAACGATATAGTTTTCTTATATAACTCTCCAGTTTATTATTACGGTATACCATTTTTTTTTAATTCGTACTTATATTATAATTAATTCTTTTCCTGCCGCTTTTATTACGTATAAAGCCTTTTTAAGGTATTATTATTTACCTTTATTCTTTTTGCCAACTTAAAGTTCCTTTATAAATAACGTTAATTTTTTAGGTTATTTTCGAATTTTGTAATTTATTTTAAAAGTTATTTATTTAATTTTTATAATTATTATAGGTATTTATCTTATCGGCATAACGTAACTTCTAAATAGGCAATTTGCTTTTAAAAAGCCTTTTTAATAATATATTTTGATTTTAAAACTTTATTTCCGTAGGAAGAAAATAATTAAATTTCTTCCTAAAGGACGCGTCGCTTTATTAGGTTTTCGGTAAACGTTAACTGGAACTGTAAGTCCGTAATTATCCTTTAGTAATATTTTTTTATTATCCTTTAAATTAGCTTTTTTTGCGTTTAGTAATCGTATTAATTATAATAATAAAAAGGGTTTTTTATAAAGCAACTTTTTTTTTGGCCAACTTTTAAATGCTATTAATTAGTTAATTTCGTCCTGGATTATTATTTTTTACAGATATCGGTATTATTTTTGGTTTTTCGGGTCGTTACCTATCTGTTTATTAAAATTGAAACCTTATTACTATATTTGCATAATTCGTCGTACGATATATTTTTTATGGTTTTCGTATACTTTACATTAATATCGTTTGCAATTAACGGCGTAAAACTTTCCGTACCGATCGGGTTTTTCTGGGCATAAATCTTCGTTTTACTTTCGGTATTCCTTAATCTAAACGTTAAATATTATTTAATCGTTTTTTTTCTGTCGTCGTTATAATTAGGGAGGTAAATTATACTTTTTAAGTTCCTTTTATTCTTTATGCTTTTAAAATTATTCCATAAAAGTAAATTTAGTAAAAATAATTTTTTTAATTGCTATTTAAGATAATTTTTTAGCTTTTTTCAATCTTTATCGTATCTTTAATAAAGGGTTATAATTATTTCGGATACGAATTATATTAATCGTCTTTTTGTTATTAGTTTTTTTCCGGTATTAGCCTTCGGAAGCTGGAATTTATTATCGTAACTATTTCTGGCTTTTATATTACCGTATAATATATCCCTATTTTCCGTAATTATAATAAATAATTAAGCCCCTTTTAAACTAAATAATCCTTAACTTTATAAATTTTAAATAAGTTCTATAAAAAGTTAAAAACGAATCGCGTTTTTTTCCTTAATTAGCTTTAAGGTAACCTAGCTTTAAAATAAAATATTTCTTTTTTTTTATCATTTTTTAAACTGTCGATTATCGATTTTTACGGCTTTGGCGATGTACTTATTAAGGTTTATAATCCGGTTTTCCTTAATTAATTCGTTTTTAACGTTTTTTTTAAATTTTTTATAAAATATATCGATTATAATATTATTTTCGTTACTTTTATATCCGGCTTTAACAGCCAAGCTTTTAAATATTATAATATATTTAAACGCTAATTTTTTTTATCGTAACTAAAAAAGTTTTTAAGTTACGTTTCGTTTTTTATCCGAATTAATAAAATTATTTCGGAACTTATCCTCGAAATTAATATAATATTTAAAAACTTTCCTAATAATCTTTTTTTTATCGGATTTTTTAATTAATAAGTAATTTCGTATAATAAGTTTAAATTAATTTATAACGTTTTTAATAAAGCAGGCTGCTATAACAAAAATTTAATTTAACGGGTTTTTTAATCCTAGGAACCGGAAATACGTTTTGGCCTAAGTAAAAAATATCTGGACGTTTTCCTTTTTATTATAAAGTTCGGGCTTTTTAACTTTAATTTTGGTAATTATTATAATCGGTATTTTGGCCTTAAGTTAATTTTTAAATTATTTAACCTTATCCTTAAATCGGGTAACTTTTTCCTAAAGTTGCTGGATAACGTTATCCGTAATGCTGGTCGATATAGTAATAGTATTAAGTATTGCTCAAAATTTAACGGTATTATTAAATAAAAGCTTATAACGTATAACGGCTATAGGTTTAACTAATTATTAAACCTAATCGTACGGTTTATATTAACAATAATATCGTAAAAATCTAAGTAATAATTAAAAAAATAATTACGTCTAGTAATAACAGATAACCGTAAGTAATTTGGATAACCAATTATTATTACAAGCTGGTACTATCTAAGCTATGGAAATAATAAGCGTATATATATTTGTCTTAATTCGATATATTCGAACTGGCTCGATCCATCCATAATGGTTAAGTCTCGTCGAGCCCGTCGAGCCCGTCAAATCACTTCCCTTGCTCGACTGGCTCGAAGCGCCAAGCCCCTTTTTCTCCACTAAACCCATCGAGCCGGTCACGTGAGCCAAGACCCTTTATCGGAGATGTCCATACATCCTCCGACCGTTTGGCAATGGGCCAAGTCCTTGGGTCATAACATTTTAATAGCGGTAATAACTCGACCGCGTTAAGGTTAATATATTCCTACAAAAAGCCCGTCTTAAAGCTAACGTAAAATTCGAAAGTATCATATTTTCTAAGGGTACCCTTCTTAAGGAAAAACGCCTTAGGGCGCCTTAAAACCTTATTAAGGTTTATTAATTAAGAAGGAATTATAGCTTTAATCGTGATGCAGGAAAGATAGGTGGCTAAGGTAACAGGAATACGACGGCTAGGAATTTTTTGTAAAGGGCGGCAGTAAGTTACAGAGTTACTACGGGAACGACGGCGAGGTTCCGAATAGCCTTAAAGCGACGTATATAACGTATATAACAAGTGTATCAAAGCATAGCTAATAAAAAGTGCGGACCGGGCTTATAATTATGAGACCCTGACATCATATACTGAAGCATATATGGCTGAAGAAAGAATGAATTATCAGGTTGACCTCTGAGAGGTCCTTTTAAGTAACTGAAGGTAAAGTACCTCCTTAAATACATATAAAAACAGCTGCGGCTAAGAGAAAGTGATACCGGATATGTATGAACCGGTCTCCCCTGAGTAGCTGATCAAACCAATCCAAAACCTGGTTGTTTGATCGTCTCCAGCTGGGTCTGACAGCAGCTCAAAATTTCAAAAGATTTAATTATATGAACAACTTCGGTTGGACTTACTAGGAATTAGCTGTAGTAAGCGCTCGACGACTTAAACTCGGATTGTTGCCGAGACTCTATCCAGTAGATCATTCGACCGTGACCTCTGTGTATCGTGGCGGATTTCGAAACAGAAAACGCCTCATGTATGCCTTCATTAGGCTGAACCCGATATAGCGAAAATACACTTGCGACCTCTTGCCGCAGCCTAAAGCTCCGGCCAAGCCAATATTCAGCCCGGTAGAATCAGCTCCTCACGAGTTATTTCTTCGCCCAATGATATATGGGGGCTCCGCAAAACCACATCTGCAATGCAACATAAACGACAGTAGTATATTCCTACCGTGTAGTTGCCATTGGTTTGCGTGCAGCGTGCATGTCCAGACCTTGCTGAGGGAGCGACGGGGAACGTCAGTAGTTGCAGTGGTTGCCTGATATCAATGAAACCCCTCACCAATTAATAACGCAGCCTACTTTCTATTTACCTACAAGTACGTCTAGTCAGTTCGTACTGTCGGTCATAGTACCTGGGGCCCCATTGCTCATCAATTCCTCATTATCTTTCATTCTAAGATATGGAGGATATCTTCCTTCCATATGAAGGCTCACTTACACCTCCCCGACTTAAACAGGAGGTCATCTGCCACCTGTTCGAGGATGGCGAGCATACAAAAACCACCCACAAGGATTGGGAGGGGCTTCCAAGTCTTAATTCACCTGGCAAAAACGCCCTGATCCGTATGGTCGAGACATGGCGCGTCCCCCACTACCTCAATGCATTCGACCTTCGCGAATCTCTCGACACGGCCCTTTATGAAGACTCAATATTCGACTGCGGGCCTAAGATCTTCCACGATCATGTGTTCGTTGCGAAATGGTGGTTGCGAGGTTCCATCAAAAAGGAACCCGCCCCCATATCGTTTTATAATGTTAGACCTCACCTCTGTTATCCCCTTGAACCAGGTATAACGACGGCTTTTGAGTATACGACCACGGAACATGAGTTTGCTGCGCGTTTAAGTATAATATTCTGGTATACGACTCATGATGGGACCTTCAACGGTATGTGTTGCGGAATAGAAGGCTCTACACGTCAGCTCATGCGTTAGCTTCAAAAGGATATATCTTCCTCGATCCTGAACCAGTATGCGTCCAGGAGAACAGAAGCCACTTGCGTAGGCGTCTACGACGAACATCACAGAAGGGCAATACTACTGAGACCGCTTGCACTGTCCGTGGGGCACAGTGGGTATCAAGCGCGATCGAGAAGCTATCGTATGATGGCGACGTTGTCAAATTTGCCAATAGCATCAAGCTGTTGATCTTCGAATATGTTGTGGACGAAACACTACTGGTCCTTTCGCCGCTTTTTCGTGCTCTCTCCGATGTTCAAAGTCATCTTTCGGATGATGAGCGCGTACAACGTCATTTACACTCCTTCCAGAAGTTCTTGAACGAATGGACGCAGCAATGCTTCGAGATCTCTGCGTCATTGAGCTACATGCGGGACAAGGTAGATCTAAGCAAGGCTCCCGACGCGCTTCTTACGAAGGACCGCCACTTACAATCCCTCATAAAATCAGCAATTCCCCGCATAGAGGGGTTGCACCAAGCCCTGATGTCAAGCATGAGCATCATCGATAGCAAGGAAGCAATCAGGGAAGCAAAAGCCGTCGGGAAACTTACCCAGTTGGCGTTTTTCTTCATCCCGCTGACCTTGATCGCTGGCATCTTTGGGATGAATGTTGTGGTAAGTGCACCAGCACATCTGAGTAGAGATGTCAAGCCCACGACTAATCCCCGGCGAAAGGAGTTTGAAGGTCAACTTAATGCATGGCTTTGGATTACGACTTCGGTCGGGTGTACGGTAGCGACGTACGCCTTTCTCTATATCGACCAGCTTTTACTGCTCCGCTCCATATTTTCACGAGGCAACATATCATATGCGATGTATTGTATTAGAAGGTTCTGGATCAGGACATGCTTTGCTTTGCTGGGGGTTAGTGTAGTTCTCACCGGGACCTGTCTCGGCTTGTGGCAACTCTCCCGAAGTGAGCTAACACCGGGCACCAAAGGAGCAATCGGGGCCACAAGTGTGCTATTCTGCGTTTTGATTGTCGGTGGGGTGGCCTGGGCCACTGTGAGATATTTATGGAGGCATTCCAGGGAATGGTGAGGAGGTTCGTCGGCTGCGGAAAGCTGCGAAAATTCACAGGATAGTCCCTAGCTAATCGAGCTTTGGGGTGTAAACACGCCAAGGCGCTTCTGATTCCGACAATTGCGTGAACCATAGCTTTATTTGGAAAGATCGATGGTATATCAAAGGGCCGTTTTTATGTAGTCTACCTATAGTTCTACCAAGTACTTGTAAAGCTTTGGCGTCTGAATGAGCACCCTACTTCCATATATTTGTATGGCAGTTTTTGAGTCATGCGGAAAGGAAACAGAAGTCCTGCATACTTCTATCAAATATAACTAGGCAGGTGATGAAGTCATTTCGACTTTTCGAAAGGAAACAGGAATTAGAGCCGGGTTAGAGGTATTAACTCTCGACGCCAGGGAATCTTGGGAGTATTTAATTCAGGAACAGATTCCGGCCAATGATTCGAAGCCCACGCGGTCGTTTAAACCCGTACTAGGTAAAACAGGGGCATCTCGGCAGCCTAACAAGGCATTAGCTGGGCACGGTTAGGCACGAGACTTAAGCGCTGTCAGCCTGTCACACCCCTGCTAGTATACGGTATCTGAACTCAAAAAGTTAAAGACAAAAGAGTTGTTCTGTGTCGGCTGGTCGCATAACTTGACTTACACGTATAGCCGGGACGAATATGTATATATCCGCAGATGAATGCATGTAGCGAGCGGGTAGACCCACTTCCAGGTCGTTGCAAGCACCGAAAATTTTAGTTCGTAACTTCCCCCCCAGGGACACATCACATGCATGCAGACAATAAGGAGTCCAGGTACGTACCGTCCGCTTATTGTCTGTGTGGCCGCCATTATTTCAATTCTCGTGCGATTGCCTTGTGATCCGTCGTTTCTCCTACCTTCAACCACCATCTGGTGAATAACCATTACAGACCAATACGGTACAACATCTTTTGCGAATTATTCGTCAACTGCCAATGCATCAGCAAAGAAACTACGGCCATTTTTCTTCTTCATTCCTCTCCCAGAGCCAGATGATTGCACCAGCTGGCCAGCCATTCATTCGAGATTATCTTTGCGAACTACGAACCGACGCCGAGCGACGACGGGGTTCACGCCTGCCTTGAATCGGGGCGGGTTGAGAGAATCCACGCGACGGCTCTGCATTCTCATTGCTTTGGAATAACCTAGAGGATCTATCGCTATACCTAAACTTATGTTACTCGGCGAAGGGTGAGCAGGAGAAATACACGACTTTTGACAGTACTATCACTTCTACGACCATCATCATGAGCATACTACGGCCCGCAGCACCTGCGCTGACCACCGTGCGTGGTTTCGGCGCTACCCCAGTTGGGTCCGGCGACGATGATTCCGATTACTGCGCCACGCCACCTCTCACGGCAAGACGGGGTCGTGGAGCTCGTATCGACGATGTCGTAAGCGCAAATTGTAGCCCCGTCCTGCGCGGCACCAGCTCGCCTCGCGTTAGCGGCATCGCCAAGTTACGCATGCAATTAGAGCCTCTCAGCCTAAGCGACTCGCCCGCAAGCACCATGGTTACTAGGAACAGCAGCCGACAGCGTTACACGAGCAGCAGCGATGACGATTTCTCCGAAAGCGGATCGATGAGCTACGAGGTTCAGTTGGAAAATGACTTTGTCAGCGAGAGTGTACGCGAGAAGCCGGCTGTGATCGAAGGAGGCCTTGTTTCGCGCAAGATGCAGGCCGACGACTTCGAGCCTCTGCGCTGTCTTGGAAAGGGGACGTATGGCACTGTCCTTCTTGTTAAGCAGCGAGCTACCGGTCGCCTCTACGCGCAGAAGCAGTTTAAGAAAGCTTCCGTAGTTGTGCATAAGAAGCTTGTTGAACAGACAAAGACCGAGAGGCAGATTCTCGAGTCGGTCAATAGGCATCCATTCGTTGTTAAACTATTCTACGCGTTTCAGGATCGCGAGAAGCTGTACCTCATCCTCGAGTATGGACAAGGCGGGGAGCTGTTCACTCACCTCAACACCGAGAAGATGTTTGCCGAGCCGGTTGCCGCATTTTACATGGCAGAGATGGTCCTTGCGCTATCTCACCTCCATGATACCCTAGGAGTTGTCTACCGAGACTTGAAGCCCGAGAATTGCCTCCTGGATGCGCAGGGCCATCTCCTATTGACGGATTTCGGTCTCTCAAAGGTTGCCGTCGAAGACGACTCCAGTTGCAAATCTATCCTTGGCACTGTAGAGTACATGGCTCCCGAGGTTGTTCTTGGGCAGAAGTACGGGAAGGCGGTCGATTGGTGGTCTTTTGGGGCGCTATCTTACGACCTCATGACGGGTAACCCGCCTTTTCGAGGCGGAAACCATGCCAAGATTCAGCAGAACATCGTGAAGCAAAAGCTTGTTCTGCCGTATTTCCTTGGGCCCGATGCTAAGGACTTGTTGACGCGGCTGCTGAACAAAAACCCGGCGAAGCGACTCGGCGCGAACATGCCCAAGGACTTGCACACGATCAAGTCGCACAGGTTCTTCAAGAAGATCGACTGGAAGAAGCTGGCCACGAGGGAGCTGGAGCCACCAATCAAACCGATGATCACCGATCCCGAGCTTGCTGAGAACTTCTCCCCCGAATTCACCGAGTTGTCGCTCAGCTCGATGGTCACTGATGGCGGAATGTCGAGCCCTGTATCCCCAAAGGACGGTTTTAAGGACAACCCTTTTGGCGGGTTCACCTTCGTGGCACCCAGTAGCTTACTGGAGAAAGGCTCGTTCATGTTCGGGGTAGCTTGAGGCGTCAGTACGCATAATCTTGAGTGTGGCGCAGAGCCCCAGGGTGCGCCAGATCGATCTTATGGGAGATCAGGGTGCGGGAAGATGATCGTTGTCATGCAATCGTATCGTTTCTAAGAAAGCGGGGAAACTACGAGATCGTGCAACCTTGGCTTGTGGATATATTCATTGCGCGTCAGCGTTGGAGCATATAGATCTGGATTGACGGAGCGCCACTGAGTGATAGGTGGCGCTTCATTGTTACAGTTGATTACGCGTATTGACTTTCAGAGCATATACAGGGCTTTATCTTAGGAAACACTATCGCCTTGATGGCAGAGCCTATGCGAACCGTGCAGTGCATTCGATATGAGAGGGCGGGAGGATGTGTTAATGTTAATGCCAAGCGCTTACCAGACAGTCGTGGCGTTTGACCACGCCGTATGATGACGAAAGCCCTAAATATATCTCTAGCTATCCGGCCACCGAAGAAACTAGATATTCTCAAGTTTCATCTACGCGCCCTCTTGCCTGAACAGCTAGTCCACGGAGGGCGGGCGCACACATGGCTGGCTAATAAATAGCGGTCAGATAATTATACATCTCCCGTTCCAACGAAGTACTCGACAAAAGATCCCCACGCCGCCACCGGCGTCCGGATGTGAAGAAGCCCCCCTGGGCTGGATTGTGTACGTATGCACCCCCTCTCCCGCGCTGCCGCCCGCCGACGATAACGGCACGGCCCCTGTCTGGGTGGCATGCTGTGATACGTCGGACGAGCACTACCATTCTTGGGCATGTAGGTTGTTAGTTACGTGGTTCACCGGGAGGGCATATTGTCAGGCGTGCAGCACTTATGACAGGCTCGATTCAAATTATGGACGGAGGGATGTTTTGCGCGTCGAGTCCTTCGGCCCTGGTGCACGGATGAATTGCAAATTGGAGATGGGTAATGCGCAGATCGACGCTCTCACAACTTAGTCATTGCTGAACACAACGGGAACAGTCGCATTACGAACAGTTGAGATAAAAAGAATGAAATGAGTAGCCAAGCCCTGGCGTGACTTATCGATCCGCCGCAACCGATCGGCGGCAGTTGGATCCAGCCCGCAAGGGTAACAATGCCGGCCCGGCACTGTTGGCCCTACGGAGCGCGGTAACGCTACCTTGTACCCGCCGTACATACCTAATCCATGCAGGCTCTGGCCAAAATAGTTGGGACATCCCACACCTCATCCGAAAACGTGCCCAACTTCGATAATATCCTTTTATTTCACCTGCTGTTAAATTAATAACGCATTACCGATAATAATTTCCTTTTTAGTACTATTATAAAAAGCGGAAGGTGGAGACTATGGTAAAATATTTCGGTATGTTCCTGCAATCTTTCCAGGTTAAATTACGTATAAGTAAATATGGTTGTTATATAGGGCGTAGAGTGTGGGTAGCGGGGTGCTCCAACTATTTTGGCCAAAGCCTGCCATGGTAGCCGGAGAGAACACAGCCACCTAGCGCCGTAAGTGGACTCCTGGGATATGTAAGGTGCAGCTGTCGAATTTCCTAAAAGGGTAAATGACGCTTACCTATACTTTAGAAAGCAGACCCCCCTCTTGGCCTCGTTTTGGGATGAGTAACTGGATGATTATACCATGCATTCCACTCCTCCAAGTGAAGATGAGATTAATATAACGATGATGTTGATAGCTTACGAAGTGACCATACTGAGCTGAGGTCTCGATTCTTAGCAGCTGCCCTTGCTAGGATCAAGCCACATGGAACATGCCTCCTCAGCTTCTTAACTCGGGGCCGGTTATTTCCCAAAATTCAAATCCTATCATACCTAAGCCCCTTCTCGCAACCCCATTAACAATTACTATCTTCCCCATTACTAACCAAATGTACTAACGGAACAGGACTGCTACAATTACTATAATAGATACCAAGGCTATAAACTTTAAAATAGAACGCTTTAGCAGGCTCGTTTAACCCCCGGGGGTTTTGGTCTTAGTCTTAACTACCTAATCCTAACTACCTAATCCTAACCTGAACTAAAGCGACAGGCAGTAACTGGCTGTATAACACCCCTATGTTACAAGCAGAAGCACCACCATAACTACTTGGCGCTGCGATTTTCTGGGCGCGAGGATAACAAGCGGTAGGTTGCCAAAAAGAAAAAGAAAAAAGGCGCTTACGTATGGTAGGATTGAATATTCGGCGAGGTGGAAAATAACTGGCCCGCTTAACTCGAGGCGTACGCGGTGCGTCGGTAGCTTTTGTAGGATATCTTTGCACTACGTCTTACAAGGGGTTCCAATCTGACGCAGCCTATATAGCCTTTTCGCTATCCCATTAAGTACTCTGTATAGGGTGTCCGAGTAGGGTAGTGCTGTACTTTGACACCCAGAAAACAGCGCGATGATCTGAAATATCTCCCCTCTCACTGGTCCTTCGGCTTTAGGGTGCAGCAAGTCACCCCAAGACCCCAGATTGTAGCCCTCGGAGCTACGGGACAAAAGTGCCAGGCTAATCCCGAAACATTTATAGGGCAGGATGTCTAGATTCTTAACGTTAATCGCCAAGCAACTCAAGGGACGATCTACCCCCTTTGCGTTGTATTGCAGTTCGTCAACGTGGCTATGTATGTCTCAAGCTCATCTAGCGCCCGTAACGCGGTTAGCAAATTATCTAGATCATGTTTCGTCAGCTAATAACTAACATGAGAAAGCGCCACGCCATGATGGGGTGTATCAGCAATGTGACTTCTCGTTTGCAGAGCGCAAGGAGCTTGATTTACCCCCAGTCTTCCGGGTTGGCACAAGAGCTAATTCTTATACATGTATGTGAAACCCCGGATCCTCGCAAAACGTCTTTTCTTGCAAGGCTCAGCCCCTCCGGTCTCCCGTAGCGTCGGGTCCATTATGCATATACCTATTCAACCCGCAGTACCTCTCCATTTATAACTTGCGCAGATCTAGCGACCTCGCCGAACCAGCGCCAACGGCCAATCGTGGGTACGCGATATCGCCTTGCCGAAGGTAATAGACCTCCCTGGCTCTGTTCTTAGCATCTTCCTCTCCCGGGTTGACCCCAAGCCGTGAGAACCCAAAGCCAAGACAGGCGTCAGCCCACGTTATGACGCGTTCCTGCCTACCAGTCGAGATGCTGACCTCTCGGCATGCAGTATTCATCATCGCTCCTAACGCCACCAGTCCAGGCTGGTCGGGCTCCAGGTTCTCTGCCGTGATAGCCTGCTCTTCCTGGGATGCGTAATTGGTCCTTGGCTTCAGGGGCCCAACCAGTCATCACGAAGATATAAAACCCGACTGGGGTTTCTGCTCGGGCATTACGTTGTGTCTTCTTCTTGGGCAACTCGCACGAACATATCGCAGTGTCTCACCCTGGGAGGCTAGGAACGGAACCCCCCAACGCCATCCCGACAGGTGCGAACCGCTACAAATTCTCAACATTCCAACGCCCGTTCGTGGCAGAGCAGACATATTTCAATTCAACCGCTTTTCGCTTTCCCACTTGCTATAACTCGATATTGGTCGTATGATTGATATCACTACCCAGAAATGCATAATCCATTAGTCACCGCGGCTTTGTGTAAGTTCATCGTATACGTATTGGCGTGGTTCACACATTCTCCTACCAAGCAAATTGTATATTCATTCAAAAAATCCCGTCGTGCCCAAAAGCGCTTGAACTGAGCTCGCAACGTGCATAAACGCAAAGCCGAATCGTCCGCTAATCAGTTTCGCAGTCGCGCTCGCGTGCAGGGCATCCACATCGGGACGGCCGGCCCGCTATTGTCCAGATGCAGTGGAGGATGTATGCTACGGCGTCGCGGTCCCAGAGACGTCCGCCTCCTCGGACAGCGGCAACATCTACATTCAGCTGCGGGCGCCGACCTCGTACCAGTGGATCGGGCTCGGCCAGGGGAGCTCCATGACCGGAGCCAACATGTTCCTTCTGTACACGGACGGCGCGGGCAACGTGACGGTGTCGCCGCGCGCGGGGACGGGCCACGTGCCGCCCCTCGAGAATTCCAACACCGAGATCGAGGTCCTCGCCGGCAGCGGCATCGTCGAGGACGACGGCGGCAGCGAGATGATGGTCGCCAACTTCCGCTGCGGCAACTGCAACTCATGGGACGGCGGCCAGATGGGCCTCGCCGACACGGCCACGGACTGGATCGTGGCGTGGCGAGAGGGCCCGGCGCTCGACACCGCGGACCGCAACGCCGCCATCTCGCGGCATGACAGCGTCGACCAGTTCACGCTCGACCTCACGCGGGCCACCATCGGCGAGGACAGCAACCCGTACGTACGCGACGATACGGACGAGCGCGGTGATGGCCCTCAGGACCCCGACAGCAGCGGCGACGGTTCGGAAGGGGTCGGAGTCCCTGTGGGTGAAGGCGAGGCCGTGACGCCGGCCGCTGGCGTCCCCCGACGTATGCTTAGAATCCTCACGGCGCATTGGGTCATCATGTTCATCGTCTGGCTCATCCTGTTCCCCCTCGGCTCCGCCCTGATGCCGTTGTTCGGGAACTGGATCTTCCACGCCACGTGGCAGTCCGTCACCTTCGTGCTGATGTGGGTTGGCTTCGCACTTGGTAGATTCGCGTTCAATCGTTTCGGGGTAAGTCTCGACCATTTCTTCACTTATCCAACAATCTTCAACCTCAACGTCTCCAACCCTTCCTCCGATCATAGATGTTCCTAGGCATATCGCCGCTCCTCATTGACCAAACAAAACGCTAATTTCTCCCTCCCTACTCCAGGAGACCGGCAGCACACACACCAACTTCGGCACGGTACTCGTGTGCCTCATGGCCCTGCAACCCATCGGCGGGTACATGCACCATCGGCACTACCTGCAGCACAAGCGGCGTGGCATCATCTCGCATGTGCACATCTGGTACGGGCGCGCGCTGATGCTCATGGGCGTCGTCAACGGCGGGATCGGCATCCGCTGGGCAACCGACGGAGAGGTCCGCGGCTCCCCTCTCATGATCGCCTATTCCGTCGTCGCCGCCGGCATGGCTATCATCTACCTGGGTGCCAAGGGCTTCGGCGTCGCGCGCCGGCGTCGTCGTGAGGGCGCTACTACTGATACGAGTGCAAGTAGTGTCGATGAGAACGGGCAGGCTGCCAAGGCGGAGAGGCGGAGGAGGCCTTTTCCGTAGGATGGCGGAAGGTGAGATGAGATCAAGTGGTTCTTTTCTTGTGTGTTTGAGGCGGGGGTTCGTTCGTGCAGTTGTTTATCGCTAAGAACCCTGTTATCCGGTACTTGGGAAACTGCGGAAAACTAGTTTTTCATCGGGTCTTGCTGGGGCGCAATTCATGGTAGATGGATAAAACCTTCCTCTTCTCGTCTGACCTCCATTGTACAATAGTGTGCGATAGGTTTGGCTTATATTTTAAAGTTTGAGATTCGAATCTGAAAGACGGGCGTGCATCCATGTGACCGTGGCATTCTGTCAAAGAACTTATATTATTTTTTCTGGGGGACTACCTCGTCATAACCTCCAGTACCGCTCCACGCCGGCACTGGCGACATAACTCACTCTACAATCAATCAGCTTTCTAATAGCTTATTCCTTTCCATTACCATGAACTGCCGGGGGGATGACGGTCTGCACTTACTTAGCTGGTAAGCCATGGCTCGTTCCCTTGAGGCCCATCGTGCGCATGCCCCAAAGACACCTCTCTCGTTCGAGTCGTTTCCATCTCTTACTCGGTCAGTACGATGGGTGTTTCGGGCTGTTTGGATATTTACGTTCGTAGCCTTTCCACTCCCTCACACACGGTGACGATGATGGCGCCAGTATCCAGAAAGGGCGCTACCTGGCCTAGTCCGTACCCTTTCATTCTCTTCGTCGGTGCTCCAGCCCGAATCATGGACCTATTATCCATTATACAGTATTAATGCGCAAGGGTTCATGTACACAGTCACGTTCAGTGCATAAGGTAGGACCAGGTGGGCACTGGCAGACGACCGGCACAGTGGGTTATTGATTGTCTTCTCGTACCCTTCCTCTCTGTACCCTTCCTCTCTGTACCCTTCCTCCCTGTACCCTTCCTCCCTGTACCCTTCCTCCCTGTACCCTTCCTCCCTGTGCCCTTCCTCAACCCCAGCCACGTCGCGGCAGAGTTATACGAACAGCACACCGAGCACGACGGTGGCATATGCACAGAGGATTACGTACGAAGCAAGCTGAATGGCCTGCAAGGATTGTTCAGCCGACAGCATCAAGTGTCTTGGCTTAGGAGATATCGAATGCCTCTTTCCACAAGTCGGAGCCCAAGAAGCAGGAGCACGGGAGTGATATTAGACTATCGTTTCGATCCAACGATGGCCAATACGGCGGTGTCTTGCCGCGCCGGGACTGTTTCTCATGGGCATAGGCAAGGAATAAAACCAAGACCACGAAGCACAAGATCCCTATCAAGACGGCAGCAGGTGCCTTCCATTACCTCCTGACGAGGGCCATCGCGATGAGGGCACTCCAGCAGCCGATGAGGACCATTTTGCATATGGATATCGCGAGGTCTCGCACCTCCCGAGAATGCTGAAGCTAATAACTTGTGCTATGCCAAGAAGTAGCTGCCAGTCGAAGGTCGGTAGCACTGCTAGCTCGAAAAATTCGTACATGTTCTCTTCAGCGCGTTTCTCCTCTTCGAGGGGAATAAGTTCCACTTCAGTGCAGTATCGTTTGAATATGGCTGCTTCAAGCTAGCCGCCCGTTGATTGCAAGAAGCGAGGCGGAACAACGGCATTTGTGCGGCGGCTATGTCGCCGGTGTGGAGAATAGACGAGTTAGTTGAGGTCCAGGGCTGCTAATTCACTTCCATGGGCAACTCCAGAACGGATGCTCGATGATTCAGTAGTTGGAATTAAGGGAAAACGGTAGGCTTATTGTGCCTGATGAGACTGTCTGCTCTGTAGAACGGGAGAAACCACGAAGCTTCCCAGGCTGGAATTCCAGGTGCCCTCTATTTAGGACATACTAGGAGGAAGCCAAATGCGATTAGGACCATTCCAGAAGGAAAGAAGGCTAGTAGCACGTGGAGCGGTGACCCCAAAGCTATAACTCTAGACATAAGGAACTACGGAGTCGACACACCCCTTAAGGTCTTTTTACCATATCGCCAATATATGTATGTATGTATGTGCGTATGTATGTATAACTGGCTCTGGACACATTAACATATTGAACTTCATTCGGCACTATCCTCTGGTTCTTCATTTGGTCGTCTCAATCAACACATGTGTGAATAGACCTGCCGTCAGGAAACAACATACCAGCCGAGGAATGACAGGCTAGTCACCCTATCGAAGGGGACTCGACGAGAGATTTAGAACTTATAAGGCTCAATAGCCTTGATTCCGTGCCCCGGTCTTCAATATCACAAAGGGGAATGAGGAGCATAGCTCTCATTATATAGACCTCCTTCGGGTTTCGTCACTATGAACCTGAGCTGCATATTAAGAGCAACCGAAAATGTTACATGTACCGCTTATCTGTAACAGCAACTTGGCGACATTTCACCACATCACCAAGTCATAAGACGTTTTTCGTGGCCTGTTATCACACACACTAATCCATAAGGCACGGGTAAGGTACCACTCAATAGCTTCGATTTCTGCAAATTTCCTTGATAAATGAAGTAAGCAAATTTGCAATGATATTGCCCAATATTCACATCTACTCCCAGCCCGATCCAACTGAGAGTGACACATTCCAAGTGAACTATATATTTTCCTACCGGCCCGGCTACTCCACCTCAAATCTCTCCTTTTGCACCAGCACACCGGCACTGTCGACCCTGACCTGCTCCGTCCAGAATCTGACCTCGACGCCGAACTCCGTGACGTCCGGCCCGATGAGCGCACTAGTGCTGTTCGTCCACTCCTCCAGAACCACGTCCTCATCCGCGCCGTACCAGAGGATCGTGTAGGCTTCGTCGTGCCCGTTTGGGACCTGCCTGAACTCTGCAAGGGGAAGGAGGTCGACAGTGACGTTCGTCGAGCCGTCCGGTCGAGCTGCCTGCGTGACATTTTCGATGAGGAAGAGAGGGCCGAGGAGGGACAGCCACAGGCCTTCAATGCAAGCGCTGCAGAAGTCTGGGGAGTAGGTGTCTCGCATCAGGCAGAGGTTGTTCGTGGGGCGATAGGTGGTTCTGTTGGTGGCGGAGAATCTGGAGGCGGGCCATGGGATGTCAGTAAGGTGGACAAGACGGGGAATTAGACAGGCTGTCTCGTGATACGGCACTAACTATGCGCGCATCCATACCGAGCCATTGAGAATTCAGACAATCTACCGTGGATTCCGTATCCCTTTTGGGAACATGGCGCTTAGTGCAGTGGCTCGAGTGCTGCCGTGACAGCTCAACGAAACTTCGGACACTTACGTAGGATATAATCCATAGTATCGCGGCCCGAAATCGAATCTAAACGCAAGCGAGTGTGAGGAGCAACCAACTTCGCGCAGGGTAGTAAAAGCGACTCACTCCGCCTCGTTCCCGTACTCCAGTACCTCGAGGTTACAAAGCTGCGCGCTCCCTTCTATCTCCTCGTTCAACAGGGTGAACGTCAGCTCGTGTTCTCCCGGAGCCAGAGCCTCGTTAATCTTCATATTGTAGATATACCGGTCCACTCCTACTGCAGGATTCAACTCCCAGCCCACGTCCTTCCCGTCGATCTCGACCCGTAAGTCGCTGCTCGCCGTCATGCCGCTGACGCTGAACTGGAGCAGATGGGTATCGTACGTGCCGGCCGAGGTGAAAGTCTGGCTCCAGCTCTGTGACGTGTTCAGCAATGTCCAAGGATACGCCTGTATCGGCATGTTGGTCCGCTGGATCTTGGGCTCGTTGGACGGGTTGGTGTACCACTGCGTCCAGGGCACCGAGTCAGGGGACTGGGCCGCGTTGACGCCGCGGTAGACGGTGCCCCCGTCATATTCCTCGCCGACGCCAATGATGGAGTGGCCTAGCTCGTGGCGAAGGACCGCGGGGCCGTTGTTGGGAGAGGCGGTCACGACGCTGCGACTCTCAGTAAGGGATCAAGACTAGAGAGGCTGTGCCGCTTACGTGAATGTACCACCCAGTCCTCCGTAGAACGGGTCGTTCCCCAGGAGAATGGGGTAGTCGCAGGCATCTGTCGATTGGCAGGCGGCGCGAGCCACCTGGGGTTTGTCGTAATATACACCACGCAGCTCGGTGCCTTCACGGTAAAGCCCGTAGACAGTGCTGTTGCCATGCATCGTCAGTGATTAGGTGAGCATGAAAGTTGCGTAAAGGGGGTACTTACTCCAAGGGCTGCCCGCCGGTGCCGATGCCGCTCTTTTAAGCAGTCAGACGGAAGAAATATCATATTGGGTATATACGGTAGATCGTATCACGTACATCGACACTTGGAGAAAACCCAGCCCAGAAGTTCATTACAGGGAGGACGTCGAAGAATGTTTGTCCATCCGTGAGGTTCGTTGCGAGGAACAGGGCATCGTCAAAGAACTTGTCCTTCTCTTCCTCAGTATCTGCCCTCGTCCAGCATCAGGTCAGTCATGGCGCACCCAACCAACCCCAAGGCAGCGTATCGCATACGTACATCCATCACCGAAGAAAATGAGGTCGATGCGGTTGCTTGACGGCCCGTTCACAATGAGGGGCCGGATCTCCAGAGGGGGTGGGGTCACATCCTGTCTCGCCCGCAGATACGGAACGCCGTCGACCTCGTGGTCTGCGAATTTCCCCTCCCACTGGCGCTCGCAGAACTGCCCGAGAGCGACACGAGCGGTCGCAGCTCTGACAAGGAAGCTCTTGAGAGTGTTCATGGTGGAGGTGCAGGCGGGTGAGGAAAGATAGGTCCCATCGGCATTCTGTTCGAACGCAACGAACCAACCATTTATACATTCACCATCGCCAAGTTCGTCGCGTGCCGCCGGCACTTTACGATGTATGCTGTAATCTACCTTCCCGATGCGGGGATGGGTCTTGTCGATCCGCAGATTTCCCCAATCAACACGTTTATACCTACCTACATCGGTCTGACTCCCGGTACCGCCAAGTCTCATATCCGCCGAGAATATAAAGATGCATTTGTCACCCGATTTCTTTATTGTATAACGCATATTCCGGGAACGGGCAATCGGCCATTGATTCCTTGTAGACTCGGAGAATCTGTCTTGACCTCCGTCTGGATCGTCACTCCCGCGCGTCTTGCGGCAGTAGTTGACCTTCTCTAGTAAGGGTTCTTCATAATTCAACACTCTCCCAAGTCCTACCCATACCATGTGTTATCGTCAAGTGGCCTGAAGGTTTCCGAGCCACATTCATATTCTTGGCGTATATGATTAGAGGCAATTGGTATTAGTATAACGATTCTTTGAAGATAGATCAATGGCCGTCCTGATCATCCCCGGGTTAGGCCCAGAGGTCGAAGCAATGCAATCCACGCCACGAAGCATCCCCGTGGGGTGGGTTGACGTCCATCCACCACCATACAAAAATATATGGATGGAACTGGCGATTTTTCCATATGGATGGCCATCAGTGGATATCCGTGGACCACTTTGGGTATCTTAAGGAGCGTTCTTGGTGTTGAAGTAGGTGTTATTTCTGTATGTATAGATCGCGAAACGCGTAAATCGTCCGATTCGAAGCCTTGCATTACTTCGCAGGCTAGTAACAGCTACATCAATTTACTAATAAATCACTAGCAAAATGATGTAAAAGGTACCTGGCTAGCAGGGGCTGGGCTAGCAAGGGCTGGGCTAACTTAGCAGGGGCTGGGCTAAAAATGGAAGCTATTGCATGGGTAACGAAGTGTTAGTATGTGGCTCCTGCGAAGAACCGTGCGTTATGTCGGAAAATCAAAAATACATCGAAAACGTACCTAAAATGTATAGGCCCCATATGTTGCGTATAACAATCCTGTTTCCCTTCTGAGTAGCCTCACTAACAGCTCCATGCTTCAACCCTTCCGAATTCAGTTGCACCCTCGAAATCGCAGCCAAATAAAATCGTAAAAATTTTTGGAACTTCACCGTTAAATTGCCCTAATCGAGGGCTTCATAATTATATCACTTTTATTATTTTAATGGTTATATATGGCTAAAGGAGCCATATTGTCGTAAAGTTAACATGTTTTGCATTTGAAAACCGAATAAGAATGATATGTTTGTTGATAAGTAACACACATTTAACGACACAGTTGTTTTCTCAGGTCAAGCCCGGTATCAAAATAACCGCAAAAAATCAGGGATTCTAAAGATACTACTTTTATTATCAGGCGACAAATATGTCCAAAGTTATGAGGGAGTAATAGGTTAAAATGTCAGGTATTTCCGGGTAGGTGGGACACTTTATGTGGCGGTGTAAACAGCCACCTGTTAGTATCACCACTTCTATAATAAGGCTTTACTAACAGCGGGACCTACACCGCCATAAGGACCACTTATTATGGACACGATATCCATCTACGAGAGCTTCAAATGGATGGACGTCCATTTCAGGAAGGGCTAAATGGGTGGCGTGGGCTTGGCAATTGCGCAATCCACTGTGCAATCCGTGGACTTCGGTGGAGTTGCTTCGACCTCTGGTTAGGCCAACTATATCGCCTACGATTATTATGTAATTTCCTTTCAAGAGAATGCAATCGATAGGGGTTTCTGGGAAATGTGATAGTAGGCGTTGTCTGGCTTCGGTTGGATATTCGAATTTCAATGCGCCAGTTAAAACTACGGAACCAGTAGTCCGGGATGAAAATGGGGACAAGCGAAGATTCAACCAGTGCATTGAGACCAACAAGCGGACAAAAATCTGGCAGTCAGTCAACTTCTGAACAATCGCTATTTATATGCCGTAACTAAGACATATAGCAGCACCCCAGGGGACCTTAACTCGAACCCCCTATAGAGTAGGGTTTGCAGTGGGTACCCATTGGGTACCCACGGATTACCCACGGCGGTGGGTACCCACCCGTGGGTGGTCTTGGCAATTGTTCAAAAATACCCACGACTACCCACCCACGAACTAACCATCTACGGATACCTATTAAGTAAAAATCATAATAACGTCAAAATATAAAGAATTAAAAATCGTATTTACTTTAAATACAAAATTATTATAAAGGCGTATTAATTTGCGTACTAATTTACGTATTAATTTACGTATTAATTATTTTGCCTTATAAACCAAGCAAAATTTATTATAAATTTTTTAATTTAACCAAATTACTTAATCTATTATATTTTATAAGCTAAACGAATATACGTTTAAGAAAAAGTTATTTATAAACGCCTTAAAAATAATCGGAAAAACTTTAAAAATATATATTAATATTATCGCCAATTTTATTTTTTACCTAAAAGCCGAACGAAAAGCAATTTTTTCGAATTATTACGTTACCGCATTATTCCAGAGCCAGGCCGGGCCGGGAAAATAAGGCGACTAAAATTTACGAAGCTTACGGGCATTATAACCGAAAAAAATTACTTTTTTTAATATTTCGGTAATCGTAAGTTAAAAATATAACCGTACTTTTAAAAAAAATTAAAACGACGAAATTTATATTTCGAATTAAGCTAAAAAAAATAAATTAATACGAAAATTAATACGTTAATAAAATAAATAATTAATTTACCGGAACTTATAAAACCGGAGGCGTAATTTAAGTTTATCCGCCACTTACGGAAATAACTTTTTCTAAATTTAAATATCGAAAAGTTAAAATTTAATAAAATTATTTAAAAGCTTTTTTTCGTTATCCGTTATCAAAAAACGAATATTAAAAAAGTTACAAAAATAATAAAAAATCGGAATAATTTAAGTTTTATTTTTCCTTTTGTTATAAAAAAAATTAAAAATATTTAACTTAATTTCGGGTATCAAATTCCTATTACATAAATAATAATAACTTTATCGGGCTTTATAATATAAAATTTGCAAAAGTTTTTAAAAAAGTTTAACTTAATAAATATAGGCATAATATAACTAATATTATAAAACTAAATTAATAACAAATAAGCGTATTAATTTACGTATTAATTAATTTACCGTTTCCCGTTACTTAATTAAAATATTATAATTTTTATATTTTAACAAAAGCACTTTCCGTCCGGTATATTTTACGATTACGTTAATAATTATTCGGATAAAATATTTCGCACATAACGGTAGCAAATTAGAATATAAGTTAAAATTTAACTTATAATTAAATATTTAAAAAAAATTAACTAATATATATTAAAGTAAAAGATAAAAAAAATTTTAAAAAATAAAAATAAATTAAATTAAAATTTACTTTTTTAACGTTTAATAATAAAGCGTTAAATTTATTCAAAATTAGTTCTAATAATTCGGGAAATTTTTTGGCCATGGCATATACTATATTATTAATTACCAACGTTAATTTATTTTCGAACTTCTGAAAATAAAAGTAATAACGGGCTATATTATTCCATTAAAATAAGGCGATTTATTCGTTTTTTAATAACTTTTTTTCGGGAATAAATTTCTATTCTTTATTAACGGATGTTTATAAAAAATTATTATTTAAACCAGGAAATTTATAAAATAATTAATTCGAATTATTTATAATCACTTTTATTATATTAAAACGTAATTTAAGGTCGATATTATATTAAGTTATAAATTATTTAAAGTATTTATTTTATAAGTAATTAAAAATAATTAATACGGAAATTAATACATTACCAAAAGTAAAACTTATAACAAATTATTAACGGTATTAACAATATTACGGTAAGCTTTATTTTGGATAATAAGGTCCGGTTCGGGATACTTTTTATCCTAAGCCGCTTTATCGCGGCGAATCTTAATTCGTAATACTTATTAGGTATTTTTTACGGCCTTTTTATTAAAATTTTCGCAAAAAAGTTTTTCGTTACACTTTTACGCTTTTACGGTATATTTATTATTTAAAAACGCGTCGTTAGGCTTATAACATTTGCAAAAAGGTTTACCGCCGTTTTTTCCGGAAGCCGATATTATGTTAAATATAATAAAAAATCGATTAATATAAAAATTAATACGTATTATATTAAAAATATAATATATTTATACCTTTAATTAATAACCGTAACGTAAAAAGGGTAATATTATATTTAATATAACATTTACTTTAAATTAATTATAAATATCAAAATTAATATTATATTATTAATATAATTAAAGATATAAAAAAATTAAATAAATATTTTATTATTTAATAAAAATATGCTAAAAAGGAAATTTGGTACTTAATTACTGAATTAAAAAAAGTTAGATAGGTATATATATAATTAACTTACTTAAAAAATTCCTTCTAAATTTCGGGTAAAAATTTTTCTTTTTAAAAAAATACTTAATATTTATTATATAATATTAAAAAAAAAACCTGAACTTATTTATTTATAAATTTGCTTAATTAAACGGAAATCCTTTAGATAAATAATAACTTTTTTTGCATAAATCGTATATAAATTACTGCTAGTAAATAACGTAACTAATTTATTTTCCGCCGCTTTCTGCAATATTTTTAACGTTAATCGCTAAATTTTAAAATTATTTTTCGGTTATATATTAAATAAAATCTGCCGGATTACGAGCTTAAAGGAACGTTATGGAATTAACGGGATATATAATTTCTAAAACTGCCTAATTTCGCGTAACGTTACAACTTTTTAAAATTAAATTCGTATTAATTAACGTATTAATTTAAAATATGCAACTTATTTTCAGATTTAAAGTAACGATATTAAATCTTTATTTTAACCTTTTTTTTTATACCTGGCGACCGTAAACATTTTGTTTTAAAACTTGCCTTTATTTAATAATATTTTATCTAAACGTAAAAGTAGTCGGCGGTTGCTATCGGAATAATTTAATAATTCTTATTATTCGAATCCCCAAAATAAAAATTTCGTTTTTTAAAGGATTAAAATTATTATTATTAATAATCGTTATAGTAATAATAATAAAAATAATAAACGAATTTATAAAACGATTAAATCGTATATTAATACGGTTAATTAAGGTTTTTTTTATAATATCGCTTAATACGCGACGTAATAAAAATATGGCTTTATTTATAGGGGAAGGTATTCCGGTTATATAAGGTTCGGAAAAGATAAAAAGTTAAAAAAATTTATCCGAAAAGTTCGGAATAAAATAAACGTTAAATAAATAGGTCGGAAAATAAATAATCCGTTTGTTATATTTAACGTATATTATCTTTATATTTCCGTCCGTATTAATTTTTTACTTTTAACGTATTAATTTTTTACTTTTAATATATTAATCGTATACGGTTACGTTTAATAACGAAATTTATAACATATTTTAAACATTATTCGAACTTATTATTATAATATATTACCGCCTTTTATCGACCTTTTTAACTAGGCCATAACCAACGAAGAAAATTATGCGTCGGAATTAAATAAAAAAGCTTTTAAAATAAAAAATTAACTACAGGAATTAGGTAATACTTTATAGGATAAAAACAAAAACGAAAACGAAAATAAAAGCAAACTTAAATTTAAGAAGCAACCGAACGTTAAGAACGGAAACGAACTTAAAAATAATTACATATTCGACGAAACAAATTATTAAAAAAGGAATAATAAGGAATTAAGGAATAAATTTAATTAAAGAAATAAAAAAGATCTTAACGAATCGGGTAACGACGAATTAAGTAATAAATACGTTAAAAAAACTAAATTCCCGACCCGACCGGGGACTAACTCAGGATCTCAAGATAACGTACAAAAAATAAATAAATTACTTTTATGATTTGGCGTTCCAGTATACTATATTTATAGAACGGAAAATACCGAAATATTCAAGGCGTAATTTATATAACGGCCGTAATTTCAAAAAAAAGCTACCCTCGATAACGATGTAAACAAGGCATTTTTTCAAAAAATCTTTATCTTTAATCGAATATCTCGGCATTAATAGGGCTAAATCCATAACGCAACCTTAAAAACAGGTCAGCTAATAGTAATCTGTAAATCTTATTATAAAACCCGGATATATCCGAAATCAAACAAAAACAACAATAACACCATTACGTTAAAAAATTATATAAATAATAAATTATGCGAAAAAAAAAAAGTTAGTTCGAAATAAAAAAACGTAAGCCGTTATAAGTTCTACTATAAATAAGGTATCTTAATACGTATTAATCATCATACTAATTACCGTATTAATCATAATTTAATAATATCCGTTTTACGCTGCCGGAATCTTATTTAAAAATAATCGTTTTATAGTTAAAATATAAACTAACTTATACCTACTTTTTTATTTTATCGAAAATCCGCACTTTATTAATTAAATCCGGCATATATATCCTACTTATAATTTTCCAAAATCCCGTAAATTTAAGAACAAATACGAAAAATACGCGGAAAAAATCGTACGATTAAAATTACAAAATCTCCCTTCCGAATTTTACGTTTCGGTAATTACAAACGTTTAAACTTTCCCTAACCTAACATAAACTTTCTAAAGCGTATATATTTATTTTATCGACAAAAACTGGATACTTAAATACGTCCTAATTAATATCCAGCTATACGAAAATAAAAATAAAAAGTCGAATATTTAAACGTTATACAGGGCGCTAAAAAAATACGGGCTTTATACAAAAGTCCAAACTATTATAACGGATAACGGAATAAATTTCAGCATAAAAAAATTTAAGAAATATATAAAAAAAAATAAGCAAAAACAAAAATAAATAAACGGGGCGAACTATTTCCATTATTTTTCGTATTCCTTACAAAATATTTACAAGTATCTTTTTAAACGGTTAAAAGTTACTAATAATACTAAAATAAAAAATTAAACGGGTTTAAAAGTAAAAAATAAAAATAAAAAAATAATAATTAAAATTAAGCAGATCAAGCTTAATACGGTTAATCGTATTATAACAAAAATACGTTAACCCTTATTATCCCGTTAATAACGTCGTATTAATTTTCGTATTAATCCTTTAGCCGATTTAAATTAAATAGTTATCGACATATTTTAATTTTAGTACAAAACGCCAGTAACGGTTTAAACGTATACAAACCGCTTTTAAAAAAAAGGTATCTTAAATATCCAAAAACCGCTGCAAGTTATTTAAAACGTAAGGATTCGTTAGAACTCCGTCGTATACATGCTTATCCGGGCTCGTCGACTAAGACCTATAATCGAAAACTATATACGTTACGAAAAGATAATTAATTTCGAAATTACAGAAACTACCTAGGATATTATCGATTACTTAATCAACATTTGCAAGCCGTTTTTATTACTAACCACCCTCTTTAACGCTTCGAAAAAAACGAATTATAATCATATTTTTATAAGGTTTAAAACCATTAAAAAACATCTTCGCAAATACGAAATTTACTTACAAAATCGAATTTTTATTAATACCCCGTAACCTTACTTTAAAAACTTACTTTAAACCGTTTAAAATTACTTCGAATTTTATCAGCGCTATATCGACAAAACTTTCAAAAATAACAAGTACCATTTTATCCTCGCCATACTTTTATATCCTTTATCGGATTCGAAAATAAAACTTTATTTCGATAAATAAAAAACGTTTTTAAGTTAATTATTTATAAACGATTTTTTTCGTAATAAAACGATTCGTTACTTTAAAAATATTTATAAGTTTTATTACGAAAAATATGGAAATAACGTAACGAAACTTTTTAATAAATAGCGTATTAATCGAAACCTATCGGAAATTATAACCGATAACATCAAAACTCCTTAAAAGATATTTTTTTATACCACTTTTTTTTTTTTTTTTTCTAAAGGTGCTTATATTAACCTTTAATAACGTACCTTTTCGAGCTTATTAATACCTAACAACTATCGGCCTTGGAAGCAAATCGTTAATTACTACCTGAAAATACGTAAATTATATAAGTTCTCGATATAAGGACTAATACGTTAATTAATACGCAGGCTTACCTTTTAACTAAGATATTTTTGCATTTTGGCGTAAAATAAAAACGTTTTTCCTTAAACTGGCCGCATTCGTTTGTAATTACCTTTATATTTAAGTTACTGCCGTATTAATAAAGCAAATGTAAAATTAGGTTAAATTAATTTATTTATATAACCGTTTCGAACTAATATATTTTATATTCCGAATTAACCTTTTTATAATATCTTATTTACGAAATAAGCTAAAAAATTTACTGCCTAATATTTGATACGATTATACCGAAAACGATAAACTTACTTAAATTGCGGAACGTCGACAAAAAGAAATCGAAAAAGTTTTTTATATAAAATTTTCGGAAAAATAGGGTTTAAACGTTACCTATCCCGCTTCCGTTATCGGCGACATTAATAATTCCTAACCTGTTTTTTAAACTGCTATACCTCGAGTCGACGGTGGAACAGCCTTAATTGCAGCTGGTTTTTTACTAAAACAGTAAGTTCACGATAAAATTACCGTATAGCAGGAACCTGACCTATCGCCATCTTTAATTAATTTAAACGCCAGAAAGTAAACGAAAACTGGAAACGTTACGATTAAATCGGCGAGAATACGGAAAAAAAAAGTTTATAATAATTTTAAAAGGTTATTATAACCCGTTCGGAAACGTATATTAATAAAAAATAGGCGTAATGTTAATTAATTTGTACATATTTAATAATAAAGACGGTAAATTTAATTTAAGATTTTTATAATATAATTAATTTTTAATATTTACGTACGTAAATTTATATTAAAAAAATTAAAAATTAAAAATAAAATTCGTGTTTTATTATAATTAATTCAATTATTTAATTTAAAATTTTTCAAAAAAGTGGGTCCATTAAGTTACCGTTATAACTTTACCTAATTTGTTAATTATATATATAATATATTACAAATTATATATATACGTATTATAAATTATATATATAACATATTATAAAGTTTTACGTAATTACATTTTTTCGTAATTACGCGTTTTTAATTAACTTTAATTAATTAATTTCGGATTTTATATTACTTTCCGGATACGATAAATAATTATATAATTATAGCGCGTACGAAAACTTATAAGTTAATACCTATATTAATCCGTATATTAATCCGTATATTAATTTATATATTAATCTTAATTTAAAGGTATTACGTAAGCCCTTAACCGCCAAAAACGTCGGAAGTAAATACCCGGCCAAAGCTAAAAATAAGGCTAAAGGTAAAACCAAAAGCAAAATTAAAAAGACCCTTACGAAGATAACCGGACGAATTAAAAAGTTTAAACGATTTAAGCCTGGTAATAAGTACTTAATATTTTATTAATTAATTTTTATTAATTTTATTTTAACCGTTATATTTAAAAAAATTAAGCGTTATTAAAAAATTACCGAAATATTTATCGTAAAAATCCCGTTTTAACGTTTTATACGTAAAATTATTTACGGTTTAGGCTATACGGATTTCAGATTTTAACGATTAATATTTAACGTTTTTTAAAAAATAACCGAAATTATTTTCGTAACGCTTTTTACCGGTACGTTTTTTTTTCGATACGCGTATTAATTTACGTATTAATCGTTTATAATTATTAATTTATATTATATTTATAATAAACGGGTTACTTTAATAATAAAGAATATAAAATTAGTTTATAACGTAACCGAAATTATGAAACCGGTAAGTACGTTTAGCTTTCCCGGAAACGGTAACAAGATTTGTAGATTATATAAACCAGGTCCATTTTTTAAAAACCGTAACTAAACCTAAAATAAAGTATAAAAAGCGGTATTAAAAAAGGTTTAAAGTTAACAGGATAAATAATAATATAAAAAATAAACTAACAAATTAACTTGTTATATTTAATAGCAAAAAATTATTATTAACGAACAAAAAATTATTAATTAAAAATTAAATGCTTTATTTAAGCTTACCGATCCTGGTAATAATATTAATTTAAAGTTATTTAAATATTTGGACCTTAATTTTTAATTTATCGTTAACTTTATTTTCCAATTAAATATTATTAATTAGCAGGTTTAGGATAAAAATAAGCTGTTTATATAAGGTTAATAAAAAAATTAGCAGTTTTTTTAATATAAAAAAAATAAGTAATTTTTTAAAAAGTTCGATTTGGAATAAAAAATTATTTAAAATAAGCAGTTAATCCAAAAAAAGGATTAAAACCTTTATAATTAAAATAAGTATATAGATTAATACGTGAATTAATATATTAATTAATATGGTATTACATAAGCGGTTAATTTTTATAAGGTATAATAATTAAGCGTTTTGATTTAAGAATAATATTTATAAAGTATTTTATTAAATATAAATTTAAATTAATAAGTTTTTTAATTTTTGCAAGGTTTAATTTAAATTGTATTTATATAATAAACGCTTAAGGCTTAAATGGGTACCCGTGGGTAGTTACCTATTCGGCGTTTTGGGTACTTATAGATAGGTAGTCCGTGGGTAATTTCATTTTACCCACCGACCCCTGTTAACCACCCATGAAAATTTTTACCCACCCACGGGTACCCGCGGGTGGAAATTTTAGCGTGGGTGGGTGGGTAGTGCAAACCCTACTATAGAGTTTCCGTTTCTTAATACAAGCGGCTGCAAAATCGGCCTAACTCAACTGCCCACTTGGAAACAGGATATGGCACAGCAGTCAACAGATGAGAGGACTGTCGAGTCTAAGGAGCTAGGCCGTTCTTGCTGTCTATGCTTATTGCCCCCGGGAGGTTAGAGTGATCTCTAAGCAGGACTCTTGTCTTTATAAAAGGGCAGTTTCCTGAAGAAGTCCGAACTGTTTCGTAGACTGGTGGGAAACTCTGCTCCGCGACCAGTAACAAAACGTCCGAGAAGAGGACAAAGACCATATACCAGGCCTGCCCTTCCCGTAAGTGTCCCTAGCTTAGGAGATATAAGCACGGGGATTACATAGATATAATATAACCTAGGACCATGCAGTCAATTGACGGCGGGCCTAGGGTTGCAATTAGAAGGAGACTGAGAGTCAATAATGAAAAATGGTGACGAAATGAAGCGGCAATTCCGCACGGCATATCTTGTTTCGGTCAAAAAGGTAAAGGGAAACTATTGAGCCTATGATCGAGCAGCTGTATACAGAGACAAAGAGGCGTCAACTTAATTGTGGCTATTTCTGCCTAGCCCTAGAGTCTATATCAACCCATAGCTACCCAAGTTGGTGATTGGCTGGGTCTTGGCAGGGGTATATTCTTCAGCGAGCTCCAGGCAGCAAGTGGGCTTGGCGAGTCGCGGCTGAATTCCAGTAGAACTATAAAGCTCAAATTACCTCTCCTCGCGTCATTTCTATCTTGAGCAATTACAACATCGTACTATTACTCCTTTCGAACATGAGCGCACTCCCACTTGAGCCGGCCATGGCGGGCGGCGTTTCGGATGGCAGAATTAAGCTCCCTGGTTTCGGGTTGCCACTCAAGGAGATGCCCGAGCGAACAACCAAAGATGCCGTCGTAAAATGGGGTGCATTCACAGATATCCGGCTTCCCCACGCGATAGCGGACTGGTGTGGAAGTTCTGGGGTGATGGTATATGAGCGGAACATGTTAGACTTCATGAGTCAGATCACGGACAAGCCTAGTTGGGACGACAAGGTCTTCGACGAGACGATTGTCAACAAGTGGCTGCAGGAAACCGCGCAGTACCAGGATTTCACCGATGCCATGTTCGATTATGTAAGTTGAACACGGTGCACTTCGGAAGATCATGAATCTGCCGGCTCACATTACGCAGTGTATCAAAGAACTCCGCGAGAAGGCAAAGAAATTCAAAGAGACGGGCATGGTAGCCGTCATCGATACCGAAGCCACCGTCGTCAAGTCGGACTGTGCTGTTCCCTTGGAGCTCCGAGACGCGCTCCGGGCCGCCGCCTTCCGGCTGGAAGATATCCCTGACCACCACAAGGACTGGCACCCGGGTTCTGGCGATAAGGTTCTCAACCTGCTCCACCCGTCGCTCTTCCCGCTCGTCTACGGCAGGACCAAGGTCTTGCCGACCGGCAGGGTACCTCTGGCCGCATGTTCAGAGCACTCGGGAGAGGGCGAGCTTACGGAGCCCGTGGAGATCTCGAAGGATACCACCATGATCTTGAACCCAACAGTGATCAGCTGGGGTGGCGACCGCGAATACATGGCTGCCTGGGACGAGTTCCAGTGGCTGCCGTCTGACGTGCACTTCAAGGAAGGAGGAAACGTCGAGATCGTCAGCTACATCAACAATCTGCATCCCGCGCACCACGAGGACTTGTACAGAGTGCTCGAGCAAATAGTCGATCGGTCCATCCCGCTCTGGAACGAAGCCATCTCCTGGTTTCAGGACCGCATCCGAATCAAGGTCGAGGGAACCAGCGACGAGGATTATTGCCGGCCGGAGGGGGCGCAGTCCCCGGCCAGGGAGATACCGGCAGACTGGGACGAGGAGAAAAACGGAATGTACGACGAGACGTTGGATCCCCGTTACCGGGAGCGGTATGAGGAGTGGTTCGAGAGCGTCAAGGTTCTCGCGATGCCCGAGCCGTATCCTTACACACCTTTTTCCGAGACCACAAGCCTCCCCGGTGCGTGCCCCATCGATCTGCGCGAGAGGTTCAAGGACCGCGGGCTGCAGATCATATTCAAGCTCGCCAACATCCACCTAACCCCGGATAAGCCGGAGTACGAAGGCGGGACGTGGCATGTCGAAGGGGCTCTGAACGAGCATATCTGTGCCACAGCCTTGTACTACTACGATGAGGAGAACATTACGGATAGCCAACTTTCGTTTCGACAGTCCATCGCAGAAGAGGACATCATGATGATACCACAACAGGTAGGTGAAGCATATCCATACCACTCACATCTTTCCCGTGGCGTCTCCACGGATCGTACCGTGCATCTCCGCCACACGAGGTCCCTTCCATCCCCAGCTCACCAGACACACAGGACCAGTACAGCTCCTGCGAGGCGTACTACGGCATCCGGCACAATGAGCCGGGGTCGTTGGTCCAGGTACTGGGCTCGGTGGCCACGCGCGCCGGCCGCTTGCTCGCGTTCCCGAACGTGCTGCAGCACCGCGTGTCGCCGTTCCGGCTCGCGGACCCCTCGCGGCCGGGCCACCGCAAGATCCTCGCCATGTTCCTCGTGGACCCGCACGTGCGCGTGATCTCGACGGCCAACGTACCGCCGCAGCGCCGCGACTGGTGGGCCGAGGAGCTGCGCCGGAGCGTGCCGCGCCTCACGACCTTGCCCTCCGAGATCTTCAACCAGATCATCAGTGAGGTCGAGGAGCCCTGGGGCCTCGAGGAGGCGAAGCGCATCAGGCGGGACCTGATGGACAGGAGAGGCGCCATGAACGACGAGATCAACGAGAATATGATGGAGGTAAGGAGTGATAAGTCGCCCGTTTGCCCGGTCTGCGTTCCGATGAGGTTGACTCATTTGTGCAGCATATAATTAGCTTCTGCGAACATTAGTGAGCTAAAACGCTCCAACGACGGTGAACCATCGATCGACTGCGGAATACCAGGATCACGGTGCCTTGAGCCACACCCTGGACTGCTATGTTTGACGTGCCTGCGGTACCTAGAATGACCATATAGAATCTGTGCTCATCAGCGAAAAGCAAGGATTGTGGCCCAGGGGAATACACAGCAGCTAGCAATCTCTGTACTTCCAGACTCTTTCTACGCGGAACACTCTGTTATGATAACGACTCCTCACGGGCTGGGGCGGGTTAGCATTATCTGGTTAGCTAACACCCCCGCTTGTGGCGAAGTGGTAAAGGACTGTTATAACTCAGCAGCACACTCGTCTGTAATCCGGCGTTAGAACGAAAATGTGCAAGGACTAAACCAGTACCCTACAGCGCCCCAACTCCTACACACCCTCACCCCTTACCCCTGAGAGCACTTCAAAGAAAACCACAGCAAACCCCAGTCAAAATCAAGCGGGCATCTCCCGAAACATCCATCCATTAACTACTCACCCACCCTGCCCTTAACCCATGTTTCCACCGACCTCGCAAACCCTCTGTAGAACGGCCGCTACGCATCAACCCAGGCACAACTCGATCCGGCAGGCCCACTGATCATCTACATGCAACTGGGGACAACGCTCCTCAAGGCCCGCACCGTCATGGCACTCCGGGCGGGACGGGGCGCGCTTCCCTCCACTCAGTGGCGGCGGGTCTATTGCGTGCCAGTCGATGCCCTCCGTTTTCGGGGGCGTACGCAGGGCGGCGCCCTTGTCGATGTTGGCCGGTGCCGCTGCGGCGAGGGACGTGGAGAGGGCGAGGGTTAGGGAGAGCATGGCAGTGATGGAGAGCCGCATGGTAGGAGATATCGTCGTATCATGGTGGCGTAGTGGTGATAGGTGGTAACGAAAGGTGGAGGAGACTGGTTGCCGTAGTTTAAAGCGGAGTGTTAATTGACTAGTATAAAGTCGGGTGTCATGGGTCTTCTTGAGGCAAGTGACAGTGATTGGGGAATACATGCGATTTCAGACTTTCATGGTGAACATCACTTTGGTATGTAATCAGTGAAATATAGGTCTGGCCCTATCTTCTGCTTCGCAACTTCCTCTTACAGAGGTGGGCTATGGTAACACATCTGGGAAGGGGGATACAAAACTGAATTTTAACTGAGAGTCTAGAAATGTAGTGCGCGGAAGAGTGGCAGGCCCTTAACCCCTAGTCATGCCAATGTAAGCTCTATGACGATCAAGTTGTGTTCGTATGCTTGATCTGGTCTGTTGTTGTTGGTGGTGTTGTTGTTGCCGTATTGCGGCTGTTTCCTTCTCCCCACCAATGGCGACCATGTCTTTAAGACGTGAGCAGCCCAACCCCCCCCCATAAGCACCAATACACCTACCACGTAAGGGGTACATCAGAGGTAAAAGTTGTGTTAGCAGTTAGATTTAAAAATATATGATACCACCGTAGCCCCCCGTACTTTCTCATGCGTAGTTGTTAGTCGTGCCAGAGTTGTGGTTGGGTGTCTAAACATTTAAGGGGCTATATCCTCAACTTCGCATAATGTTCTTATACAAGCCCCTCCCCTAAATCCTGCCGTTCAACATACCCCACTGTGGGTAGCCGAACACTTGAGTCCATATCTAGCCTCCGATTTAAGAGCTATGAATCCAACTAACTCTGAGACGAAGACGTTCATTCCAGGGACTCCGCTGCCTAGGAAGAATGTCGCTTTTATCTTTGAAGTCTCGTCACTCTTGGAGTTAATGCAGTTCACAGCAAGTCCAAATAGGTTACAAAGGTAGTGGCTAAGTACTTGTATCACCAGTGTATGTCTATGAATTATATCTCGAATGCACCAGGCGATGTAAAATCGGGAATCAGCAAGCGTCGGCCCTGCGAGTTGACAGAGCCACGAGTCACTAGTCAAATAACCCGCCAGGGGTCAGATAATAGGCAGGGTGATGCGCTCCCCAGTCGGTTCGCGAGTTGAGGCGTAGCAGTAACCTAGTGCCCAAATCCTTTGAGTCCAAAGTTTCTATACGGCGCTTTGGGAGCCAATTAGGAAGGATTGCCAGGGGGCCTTCCATTCCAAACCGAGTTTCTCAGTCGTGGCGCTCCGGATTCTTCCAGCGCCAAATACTCCACTCACAGAGGCACTCATCGTCGAATGTGCTCTCGTCGGCCATTTCCTGACCCGTCTCTATGCTCTCGAGCCCACCCTCTTCGAGCAACCTCCAGAGATCCCGGAGCTCCTCTAGGTAGCAGGCTCTGAGGGGGAGGCACATAATGAGCCGAGCGGCTGGATCACGGCCCAGCCAATGGAGAATAGTCGCAGCTAGCAGAGGAGGATGTTCATCCGAGTAAATGGTATCCGCGGCTAGGATGAGATGGGCTTTGGTGGCCCCTGAAAGGGGGTTCGGGTCGCTTTCTGGATAGAAAGCAAGTTTGGACGGCCGGCTCCAGTCGAGCGCCCCATAGAACATTTGAGTCTCGGATAGGTTGGCCTTGTTCAACGCAATGTTGGCTGCTAGTCCGGGGACGATAGGTCCCAGGTCAGTAAGGACTGTGGGTTGCTGCCACTTAATAGCAGCCGAGACTCCCACCATGCCCGTGCCGGCGCCAAGTTCCAAAATTGGTATCGTTGATGTGTTTTGGTCCGAAATATTTGAAGGGAAGTTCATCTGAGATTCACTCAGCCGCTGTATAAGTCCGGCTTGCACGGATGATGCTGCCCACGTTTCCAGACTGAGCCCCTGGGCTTTCAGATCCGGCTCTGTGATATGTATTAGTAGCTCTTGGTCCTTTCCCGGACCGTTGGGTATCCTGAATGTCCTGACGGCGGTTGGATCTCTAAAGGTTTTGGGAGCATTTGGATTCCAACCCATGGTGTATGGCAAGCCAAAGGAAAAAAACCCAATAACTAATAGATGTCTTAAGAAAGCTGCTGAGTTGACGCCATTGGAATTTCGTCCCTAGAAAATTGACGCTTCTAGGTTTGTACTGTATAAGCGCGCACGGACCTTCGGAGTTAAACAAGCAAAAAGTTCCTCACAACCTTTCGCCTAGTCGACGCCACATGTGTAGCCACAACAAGTAAAGCGGGGAGCTCGAAAGTGGCGCGCTCGAATCAGATGACTTTCCGTAAATATATCGAATCTCCGCCACTCCAGTTGCCAATTGATCGTGAAAAACCTCACTCAACATCATCACCGTCCCAATCGCCCACCTTATCGTCAATTGAGCATTCCCGCATTTCATTGGACAATATGCTCGTTCAACTCAGGGCTTCGGTACGATTGCCTCTATCCCCTCCGAACTTCCTCCGTTTTTGGCTTGTCAAGAGGGGTGTACTGATGCTTGTCGTAATGCGATAGACTGCTCGATCAGCCGCGCGGGCTGTCTCGCGCGTGGCGAGGGTAAACGCCGTCAGAGGTTTCATTGCACCTACTGTGTCGCGAAGAGGTATGTGTTCGATGCTTTATTTGCATGGACTATTCGCAACCGGGGGACGTTCAGCTGGGAAAATTGGAAAGGCGTTCGGGTGACCGGGGAAGCGGGAAAGACACATATCGGAATAGACGAGGGCCCCACCGGCTTCACAATAGTCTGCGGCCGATTTGCGCCATTACCCACCCCTGACATCGTCTCGGCCCCGGTCTCTCTCCCGTATTGCGAGCAAGCTGCAGAAGTGGTCTGAGATCCGAAGCTAACTCTGACATCATCCGCAGCCGACTTCGTGCAAGAGCTCTACTTGAAGGAGCTCAAGGCCTACAAGCCCACCCCCGTCAAAGACTCCGACGCCGTTGGCCAGGTCCAGGCCTTCACAGTCCCCAAGGCCCCCAAGTCGCCCGAGGAGGCCGACCTCGCCAACAGCCTGAAGGAGTACGAGAACGCCGTCGTCGAGGTCGAGGGTAACGAGGGTGCCACTGCCACGTCCACGCCCGCCGTCATCGAGGACTGGCTCGTCGAGGAGGAGGAGGAGGAGACTGGCGCCCACCACTGAGCGGTCGGTTCGAGGATCGTGCGGCGTTAGTAGCGGGGATGATAGAAAGGACTTAAGATGGCGAGGAGAGGCGCCTAGTAGGTAGGAGGTGACGCGATATGTCTGTCAACGACAATGAATAGCGGAGGCAGCTGCAGTGCTTAACGTAGGTGGACTGCGATGGATGTCCGGGGTTGCGGGGTGTAATCCGTGTATATTTACGCCTAGAATCACAGGCACCGAATCACAAAAGATCCTTCTTTCCAGTCGTACTCCCAAAAGGGATGTCTTCATCATGTTGTATGCTGCTTCTAGTACGCAGTGACTGACTAGGAGTGTAATGTCGGTATGCATTAACTCGCAGGATTCCATACCATATCAGTGAACCCATCACTGTCGGAGCCAGCGTTTTGCCTCGGAGGCATCACCAAAGCTGCAGTTAGCGGCCAGACTGTATCCATGATCTTACAGCATCCCGTAGGCCGTTACCATGAAGATGAAAGGTTGAACTGATGTCCAGCGCAAGAATGTCACCCCTTTTCCACACCTTATACGGGCCCGAGTTAAGGCTAGCATAGCTTACGAAAAGGGGGCGGGCTTACGGAGAACTGCATTTAGCTACACAGAGCCAATGGGATTTCTCAACCCATTCCCCTGATCTGTGAGTACCATCTAGGCCGCTATGGCGACATCAGAATTGGAGGCTTCTCGGTGAGTCGACTTCGTGAGCCAGATCTCAGTCCCAGCCTCTCACGAGCAGATAAGCAATCGCTTGTTACTGCCTAGTTCGCGGCGGAGGCTAATCTCTATAGCTTTACCATCCTTGTAACCGTCAATAAAACCATGGAACATGGGCACCACACTAGAAGCGACCTCGAGGTTCACGAGTCTATGGCTATGGGGCAGCCGAGGGCGGACGGAGACTGTCTTCTCTGCTAAGCACAACGCGCTATTCGATCCCATGGAACTCAATACTTGAGCCACATATTCACCGTAGCCCTGCGAAGACCTACGAGTCGTAGAATCATCTTGTGACCGACCTAGTTATTACTCCCTTCCCTTTCTGCTAATTCATTCGGAGGCGGCCACAATGGTGACCACCGAATCAACCCCTCCATACCAAACTTTCCCGAGTTAACAAATATGCTTGGGCAGGCACGCCGAGTTGAACCTGAGAGACCGATAAACGTCGTGACTGGAATTGAAACTTCGTCCCATTACATAGCCCTAGTTGTCAATGTCTTGAGATATTGGCTGTTAGGTTAAGAGGGATCAAGAGAGTATGGATAGAGGGGTTCGCGATAGGGTGATATGTCTATATAAGGGGGTTCTGGTCCAAGGTCAGACCCAGGTCGAATAACGTGTCTTCCGACCATAATACACTCATTCTACAACAGTTCCACAGTTAGGATATACCAATTCACACAATACATGTGACTATTACAGTGTCAGGGCAGGATTATGCTGGCCACCACATTAAGCCGAAAAGGTGTCACACGCACTCTCTCCTTGGGCGATGCTCAACAACCCCTGAAATTCTCCGATAATTTACCAGAACATTCCCGCAGTCCTTATCCGGCCTCCCACTACAGGCTTGAAGCCGGCATGCTCACCCCTCGAGAGCGACCAGTCAGGAACCCGAACATCGTAGCATTATCCGGCTCGCAACCGGTGTTAGGGGTCAGGGAAAGCAAGACGAGGGTCGCTCCACATACGAGACAACCCGCCAGCCACAGAAATGCCAGCCGTGTCCCCCCCAAAGCTGTACCAAGAGATAACGCGTACAGTACAGCTAGCTCAGCAAATTCTCAACAGAGGCTGCCTGCATCCTCCTATCTCCCATCCCGGTGCTCTATTTATCACGTACGCCCTTTCAGAACCCCCTTTCGAGATGAGGACTTGGCCCAGACCTCGACAACCTCGAGACGAGCAGCAATATGAGTAGGCGGTAATCGAAACCGCATCACAGATGGCAACACCCGAATCTCCCAGGAACTAAATGTACCTGCCAGCCGTCGTCATACACCTATCCCATGCACCAGCAACCGACCACCACCATCACTTCCCGTCATGCTCCCTCCGCCTTGCTTGCCCTTAATCACAACTACGGGGGGACACACTCTTCTCCACCTAACCTTCAACATACAACTCATGCCATCGCTGCGGACACGCGCCCGCATCATTCACTTACGGATACTCGGAGCACAATAATACGTCCCTCAAGTCGAAATCAGTCACTCGATTATTACCCCTTCTCTTGTCAACCAGTAAACGCGGCCTCACCGTAACCCCTATCTTGCTACCTACCATTCCGACATGAGCCTTGTCTCGTTTCCACCACCCGGTTACAGGATACTATTATGTGCCACGCATGGCAACTGGTACGTTCGTCACCTCGTCACGCATAACTATCTAACTACACGGCTGACGAAAGTAGGTTGAGATAGAAGGCGCCTGCTAGAAAGCAAGACAGTCAAGTCACTCAGTCGGGGTTGCCCGTAATCTACGATTACACCGTGCCGTGCTGTACGGATCTCTACTCCCGGGGACAACCGTGTAGCCTGGTGTTTTGTGTGACAGATGCAGACCTCAGTAGACACTCAACAGGCATAGGACATGGGACGATGTTGTCTGCGGATTGTCCAATTGTGAATCTCGGTTGCGTTTTCTGCTACAGTATGAACAGCGAAAACTATCTGTATCTGACCGACAGAGGTGGTGCAATGCGTACTCGCGTGTGTCTCTTCCCTCGCAATACAGGACTTTAGTGAAAAAGATCTCATAATCCATAGACATCAGGATCATGCAGCTATGCCTGGGCGTGCTCTTGTGTAGAAAGATGCTTACGCAGCCTTCTGTATGATGTAATGTGCTTTTAACCCGAAACAATTGTAGATGAAAGTAATGCCGAACGCCTCTTTTCCCTGGGAAATCATGGCTTCAGTCACGCCACCCCATTCCGTTACCTCGCTTCAATAAAGTTACCGCCGTACCTATGCAATGATGTTGGACACTGTTATGGGATAATATCGTCGCAACAGTAGGAGAAAGAGTTACAGCCCCGTTTAGGGAGCATTATGTCTTTCACGGTATCCGGAATCCGCACAAAAGAGGTCAGAAGCTTCAGACCTCAAAGTGTGCGTTGAAATGCTCATCATTGGCACCGGTCTTAACGATGCCGCTCATCCTGTTTCCTTTCCGGAGGTCCAAATCTTCCAGGTCGTCCCAGTCGTTATCCCGGCGTTCTGCGTCACTCATGTCCTCATCTTCGTACTTATTTCTCATGTGATGATCCAAGGAGCTCTCATCCACGAAAGTGAACCCTTGGAAGTTCGCTTGAGTGGTAGGCGATAGCGGCGTTGAATTTGTAAAGCCGGTGGCCAGCTGTTGGGCGCGCTCGTTCAGTGACCCGTTCGTGTTGAGGGCATTGGTAAACTCGGGGTCGAAGTACGAGACGTCAGTCTCGGACTTCAACTTCGGCTTGAATGGCGGAGTGATCAACTTCTTGGACAGAGCATCCCAGTCGACGTCTGCAAAGAAAGGGTGGCGCTTCAGCTCCTCGGCATCGTCTATGGCTCCCAGACGGTGTTTGGGGTTTCGGTTAAGTAACCCCTTGACGAAATTCCGTCCTTCTTGCGACAGGGTATCTCGGGGGAATCGGACCTTGCCGAATGCAATATTCTTGTACATCTGTTGCGTGTCTTCGGCATAGAAAGGACTCCAACCACAACACATCTCGAACACTAACACGCCAAGCGACCAGAAATCGACCATCTTCGTGTATCCTGCCTCATCAAGTAGTACTTCAGGAGCGAGGTACTCCGTCGTGCCGCAAAACGTATTGGTGGTATCGTTCTTGTTCAGGTTGGCCTTCGACAAACCGAAGTCGCATAACGCAATATGACCATTAGCGTCCAGAAGTATGTTTTCTGGCTTCAGGTCGCGGTAGACAATGTCGTTCTTGTGGAGATGCTCGATGGCCAGGATGAGCTCCGCGATGTAGAACTTTGCACGCTTCTCATCAAACCGACCTTCCTTCTGAAGATGCCAGAATAGCTCGCCGCCGGACATGTAGTCGGTGACCAGGAAAAGATCGTTCTCGGTCTGGAAAGAGAATTTGAGGCCAACGATGAATGGTGATTCCGACATGGCAGTGCGGACCAGGATGTTGCGCTCTCCAACTGTGTGCGCCACTTCCTTCTTCTGTACGATAACCTTCTTGGAGAGAACCTTCATGGCATAGATTCGGTTGGTGTCCTTTTTCCGTACCTGATATACCTGGCCAAAGGTGCCCTTGCCAATCAAACGTAATATCTGGAAATCGTCGGGGCCGTAGTGTCTCTTCTCGGCCCTCTGGCAGATCGCCTCAACGTAGATTTCGCCTGTCGGCGAATTCTCAGCGGTCGTGTCCGCATTTCCCTTCAATGCAAACCACCCCTTCACGTCGCCGTCCCGGCCAGGTTCCGGGGCCTTGAAGTCGACGTGTCCGAGAAAGTCTTCGCCGTTGGTGGCGTGATCATATATAGAGATGTCCACGAGCATCTCTGAGCCAACGACATCACTCCAATCGGAGTCAGTATATCTATCCAGCCAAGACCAATAGGAGACTAAAGTTACTTACAAGACCGCCTCCGCATCCCACTTTGGGTTGGTAAACGATCTCCGAGGGTTGCGACTCCGGAAAGTGTTGTAGTCGGTGACACTGGTGTTGCTACTTTGGCGGCTCCGCATGGGAATCGCCATCGGCCGGCCCGAGTCGCTGCCTTGGCGCGAAATGGGTACAGCACCCGTTGAAGCTGGTGGCGTCAAATCGTCTTCGTCTGCGAACGTACGTGGTCCAGACGAGATGAGCTCGCTTCTCTGGAACACTGCAACGACATAAGGATCACGACTCCTTCGTAGGCCTCTCGCCTCCATGATCTTAATAGTGAGCTTTCCCTTCTGCGCAGGCGCCTGTGCGCCGCCGGTGCGCGAGGAAACGGGTGTGGCCCTACCGCTAGCCTCCGTGCTATCGCTTGGGTGCTTCGAGGGTGAGCGACCCTCGGACTGAGACGGTTGGGCGGTAGACATGGCTCGAGTCGGTGTAGATGGGCCGCTCTTTTGGGAACCAGCAATTGTTAGCTTCTTCAGTCGATCAATCGAAGTGGACTCAGAGAAATAACTCCCGACGTCGCCTCCGGTTAATTGGCTTCCAAGAGAACAAGGAGTGGCTGAAGAAGAATCGCGGGGGTTGGATATATGATTCGCATGCACGCTGGATGTAGTGACTATGCTCGTAAGGGGAGACGCGAGAGTGGCTCTGCGGGCCTTCAGTTGTGAGGGATCCGAGGGTCCCTTGATGTGGGTTGAGGATCGACGACACAAGGAACCAGTAGTAGTGCCGGTGTCCGAATCACCACTCGTGTCGCCTAGCTTCACCCCCCGTTCCGAAGGTGTTTTGGAGCAAGGGGGAGTGGGATAAGGGTTGTGGCAAGATGTAGGCTCATGGGCGGACTCGGACTCGGCAGGAGGTTCTATCCTCTCATGTGGAAGGAGAGGTAAAGCCTCGGCCATGGAGTCCTTGGTCAAGACTAACTCTTCCGGACTGGGTAGTCCTTGGGGGAGAGATTCTGCTTCCTTCTTTTCCTGGGGCGATGCGGGACATGGCGACTCAGCCTCTGGTGTTCGGGCAAAAGACAAGGAATGAGACAGAAAACTTGAACAGGTGGAACCAACCTGACCGAAGTAACTCATGATGCCGGGAAGTCGTTTATCGTGGAGGTCGGGTTGGGGTGTGGCGACTCCGGATCGTGGGGTATCATAACCAATATGATCTGACTGCCCATCATCTTCTGCAGCCGCAGGTCTGCACACACCGCTCATTAGAATCATGGCATCGCAAGTGCAGGAAGCGCAGAGGGGGAGAAGAGGCGAAGGACAAACTGTGCTCGGGGCTTATCGTAATATAAAAGCGAGAATAGAGAAAAAAAAGCATTGATGGGATTCATGACCCTAATTGGGAGAAGAACAATATAAGAAGCAAAGAAAACCAGCTTATGGCGGTCTCATGAGAGATGATAGCGCCGGGTAGTAGACCATTGCTCAATCCTGAAACAGGTAGGTGTGCGGCGATATCATCAAGTAGACGATACTTGGATCAATAACCGATGCTGCCAATCTGCAGCTCAAATACACCGTATGGGACTGTCTTTTGGCGGATGTGCAGCGAACCAGAAATTTCGCAGCTAAGTTTTTTTTTTTTTTTTTTTTTTTTGCCCGTCCCACCTAGGCTGACCCCTGTTCTGAATCTGGGATGAGACCATCAAACATCCATGACCAACATCCATGACACTGGCCATGTGGTGTAGAGGTGTAAAAAGTGGGGTGGAGGGGTATTGTCTGTGCTGAGCGCTGCTGCTGGGAATAGAAACAAATTGGGAATTTTGGTAGCTGAGAGGGGTGGGGTGTAAAACAAAACATGTTGGCATGGGTGCGCAGCATCATTGGGCCATTGGGCCGCCTTTGACCGAGCCAGAGCACGCACATGTTGCTACCGAGTCAGGAGTTAGGCTTCAATACTTTTTTTAACGAAGCCTCTCCGTTCATTTGTATTCGGAGGACCCTGCAGCCTCCCTTCGCCCCCGTGGCGGAGGGCGCTCGATAGCTGAGGTAGACATGGGCTTGAACCCTGCCTCTGTCCCTGATCTTGCGATTTGTCTGGCCACCTTCGACTGACCGCAAGCGTGGATGCGCACCGGGAAGCCCCAGATCCACAAGTCATAGCACACTGTGTGCAGAGCCACATGATGGATTGATGATGTACTCGAGCGCGGCAGTAGCTGGTCCGCGCCCATCTGAAGTGTTTGTATTGCCCCTGACTCGGAGCTCAAGGGAGGACACGAGTAATAGGCAACGACGCATATGGGCGAGCTTCATCCATCCGCACTTGTAGCATGGAATGGTCTGGCCGTGGTAGTTGTCTCCAACGTGAGCAACCGAGAGATAGAGCGCCACTCATTATCGTAGGGGTAGGTGTTAAGCGGCCCGTGGATCAAGCAGCTCTGGAACACCTGGGCTGCATTCCGAATAGCAATATTGGCTAAATGCAGGCCGTGCTCCTTTGGAAGTCCAGCATGTCGCATCTGGCACATGGATCTTTTGCAGTGGACAGAATAGGAAAGGGGCAGAAAAGAAAGAAAGAGCAGGTTGTATTGATGGGTAACGGCGACAGGCATGCAAACGTAAACGGACCAGCTGGTTGGATATTCGGGCAATCTGGTAACATGAGAAAACGATATGGAATTATTATTCACTTACTTTGACATCATCGCTGATGTTGCCCGCTTAAGCAGGTCATATCCTCCCTCTGAACCTGACATGGTTGATGCGGGTCAATCAGTAGTGGGCTGATATCACTCGCACAAGATGCCAGGTCCCAACAGTTTACTTCTCGCTCGAGGGACGTCAGCACGGGACAGCGTGGACGGTGGCGTGTATCGACGTGTTGCTGCAGTTGTTGGCGGCAATAAGGTTCGTCGGTGCGTTGCGTGGGGGGGAAAACTGATGGGAAGTAGGTTGTTGATATGATGGAGGTGCTATGCGTAGGTGTAGGTGTAAGTATGAGCGAGGGTCTGCTGTTAGGTAGAAAGTGTGTGGTGTGTGATAAAGTGACGATTGATGAGGGGAAAGATAGATCTAGTCTTGTGTGCTGTAATATTGTGGGTAGATGGGGAATTGATGATGTTAGTGGAAGAACAGGCCCTTTTCCTTGGCTGACTGCCTTGTACGCCCTTTTTACTTGATTGATGAATGGTTTGATGCAAAAAACATCTGCTGCGAACACGGCTTCTTGCCTTGGGGGCGAGAACAGCGGCGTGTCCACCGTCTAGTAGGCGTGGAGAGGCAGATTAGGAAGATCCCCAATCGGGCAAGCCGCTGTACCGCTGGGAAGGGTTGAGCTGCTTGTGTGGCTCTTAGTGGCGGCCGTATTTCGCTGCACGGGGTTTCTTCTTCCAGCAGCTTTGCAGTCCAGTGGTTGAGAATTCAGCAGGCCACGCGCGGGCGACGGACGGCTAGCAATACTGTTATGTACGTATATGGCGTAGCACTCTGGGCCGTTGGTTACTACATACATATGTAGTATGTGTGCGTGTGTGTGTGTATGTGTATATATGTAGCTGACTAGCTGGCTAGCTGGCTGGCTGGTTGGCTAACTGATTTCTGTTGCAGCACTGGCACGTATTGTGCTTACGCTGCAGTCGCTGCGTATCGTTGTACTGCGTGCTGCTGAATCAGATGAATGTGAGGTTGGATGCGCTATGAGGCCCGCGATGAGGTAATGCGGTTACGATAAAATCAAGGGTCCAACTCCTCGGATACTTGGCACACCAGAGAGCAGCCGAATGATTAGATACCGTCAATATCGAAAGCCTCCGAAAAGTCTTGGCTCTATATTTTGATTAGCGACCGCGACTTCTCCTATACTTCTCGGCCAAGGCGAGCTGACGATGAGATCCGGCCTTCTCAGACTACCTACTTCGCATCTCGCGGGGACTCTCCCAGTCCAGTCCGTCCTAATCGTCGCTCTCCGATTTTACGACACGTGATAGGGTCCCCCGGACTCCGTATCGATATAGCTGGCTGGATATGGAAGGTCTATTGTAACCAGAGATTGGTTGGTGCGATGAAGGGTCCAGGAGGTAGTAGCAGATATGTAAGTAAGGTGGGAGAGGTGGGGGTTATAGAGTGGAAGGATAAAGTACCAGATAGCCTCGGGAGCAGAGGTTACATAGTGATCGTTTTCATTTATAGATCATTCCGTGCGTCCACGGTCGGGCCGTATCAAGACATTCGTATCATCAAGTATCAATATGAAGAGCCTTATTTTAAGACGGTGACATGCGATGGATATCTTAAATGGCTGTACCAGGTAGTTAGTAGTGATGATCGCGAATAGGAACAATACCTGTTATGGCATGTGGAGTTCCAAGAGCTAGTTGTAAACCGGGACGACGAGGATTCGCCGGGACGGCAAAGACGGTATCGGTACTTCTGAACTTTCCTAAAATTTAAGGGATCAGCAACAAGGTGTACTACTGTATCTATTATGTACTAGGCATGTGAAGCCAAAGCTCTATAACGATTGATGGATACTGAATCAGAGCCATGACCAGCGCTAACATCCCCCGTATTCACAACATTAAATAAGAGGCCACCGCACACGTCAAGCATCACTAAAGTGACGCAGAGGGTAATAATATTACATATTATATTTGTAAGCAGACATGGGAATACTCTGTACCTACATATGAAGGGAGGGAGCTAGCGGGAGACGGCTGGCTCCATACTTACGTTGCAGGCACTTAAGCTGAATCAACATATATCCACTCGGAATTGGCCAACAATCTACTCAGGTCACTACACGTAGTCGACTATATGTACCTAGGGACTCTGTTACAGGCACTTGCATGTGGGCAAAAAAACATCATCTTCGTATAGCCTTGAATTGTAGGGGACTGCTGGTGAGATATCGAAGGGTATCTCCGTCGGTGGGACCTTGCTAAAGTTTTGAACTTACGTACATATAAGCCTAGGTATGTAGGTACCAAGCCTATTGCACCCAACAAGGGATTCGATATAAGCTTGATAGGTTACCAGAGAAATCACCAAGACACGGAACTGCTCCACGCCTGCCACTATGTTTCGTTTTAGGTTCCGGCGCTGAAGGTGATCCTCTTTCGTGCGGAAATGAGAACAATCAGCCAGCCTCCGCATTTGAATATCCAGCGTTGGATTGGTACATGAGGAGCCATATTGTACCAGTCCTCTCCATCCTCGGCCATCAAAGTTGTAACGATTAGGTGAGTTGGCCACAGATGGAAATCCTTCTGTCTCATAGACAGCAAAGCACAAGCGAGCCTGCGATGCGAGCTTCTGGCCCCTAATAACTTCCAGGTTGCTTCTCAACACAATAATAACACACCACCCTCAGCACTGAATAAGTAAAGTAGGTAGACAAGCAAATCGGCCATCGTCCGCCAGCTTCAGGCCTTACTATTTCAGGACCTCGCCCGGTGAGGAGATTCATCGCTACAACATGCCTATTCATAGAACATAGACGTATCTGGGGCCAACTAGGTAGCTTGCCCCGTATTTGCTTTTGTGTGTACGACATAGGTAGTACGACAGGATCTTAGGAACAAAGCTTCGTATGCGTCGTGACAGGCCTCGCTTGCACTGATCAGAAAAGTCGTTCCGTCCCCGTCCCCGTCTATCTGGTATATTTCACCTCGATTTTACATGACTTCCATGGTCGGCCAAAAGACAAAAAGCAAGCCACCAACGGAAACGGTGGGGACCGCGTACCTAGGCGTTATTCGCGAGTCATGACGATGACGTTGATGGACAGGCACTGGTCGCCCCGACCGCCATTCCCGCCGGTCGCATAAGGGGAATAGGAGGGATCCAGTGCGCGCCCCAAACGAGCCATCGGCCCAGTCTTCATCTATAGGCGAATTTGCGAGTGCTGACCGCTTGGTAGAAATAACGGAGTAATATCGTGCAACGTCAAATGCCCAGTATGAGTGCACTCGATGTTGATCTCGGAAGCCCACCGCTAATTCGGTATCTTAGATACGGTGTCGCACCTTGCCTAAATTTCCCCGACGTGGCAAATCGGGCAGCTGGGACCATGGCTCCCCATCCAGGCTGACCCCCGGCATCTTCGGCGCCGACGCCGCAACGCGCAACTACCTACTCGCGTGGACTTCCTGCTGCATCGCTACATTGCAGGGGCAGTGGTAATCACCCTGCATCCTTGCACCTTTTATAAAGGCGGCGTCAAGCAGTGCTGCCCTTTTACAGGAAGATGTTAATCAACTCACAGATGAGTTCTGCAGACAATGACGGTCGGAATTTTCTCCAATTTCAATTCTGCGACATCAACCTTGGCAGAGCACCCACGGACCCGAGTTGACGGATCTCCAGAGACATCGGCACCAGGGTCCGCGTCGAGATCTACAGATTCACCAAGGGAATCGAGCATCGTGCGGCACAATGTAACCGTTTTCGGCGTCCGGATGAACGAGGCGCGGCCTACCACCACACCAACTCGTCGGACCCCCCCTTGGTGGTTACACCGAAACGGCACCCCCACTTCCCCAGCTGCAAGTGTGGTTTCAATGAGCTTGAGCTATCACGGTGATGAGTGCGACATGTATCAGTCTCAGCATGTGCTAGACAGGAGGCCGGTCAAGCGGCGTTATTGAGCCCATGTTTAGAGACAATGCGAAGCCATCCTATGGCATTCTGATTAGCAGCTTGGAACTTTTGCTTGGAGACTGAGACACGGTACACGTAGTAAGCACCCCGCCATATAGAAGGTTGCGTCCCCGATTAGGCGGTGATACAACATGAGCTTCCACGGCCATTTCTTCCTGCTAGAACCTGACTTCGACGCAATCTGATGAAAGCAGAAATTAGGCTTCTCCTGGCTCCCGTCTGCGCCTTCTCCCCGCTGAGGCGCGTCGTCCAACGCGCGGCCATGCATACCGTCACTGAAGTGGCTAGCCAGCAGCTCTCAACCTCGACACTTACTCACCCAACCGCCCTTACCAGTCGTCCAATACCAGAGCCCGCTCATATGCAGTAGGTAGTCCAGTATCATAGATACCCTATATGTGAGCGCTCAAGCCCCGGTCGGCATCGTCTCGTACGTCTGCGCCCCCTCGACATCGCCCAGCCACCCAGCCCTGCGCGCGCAGAACACCTCGAGTCTAGGCCTCAGGTCATCCTTGTCGCCGTCAATGATGCCCTGCGGCACGACGGTGAGCTCGACCTGGCTCCGGCTCACGACACGGACGTTGGACCCGCAGCGCCCGCAGAACGAGCGCTCGAGAACGCGGCCTGACTCCGGGGATGTGTCATCGTAGGTCCGCAGCAGCGAGGGGTCCGAGGCCGTGTACGTGACGTCCTGTATATAACGATAGTGAGTACTGGTTTGAAGCCCGGGAGTAGAGTGGTTGAAGAAAGTAAAGTGTGAGTAAGGAGATGGGCACATTCGGTTGGCGGGCTGCTTACGTCAGACTTGAACGCGGCCATAGAGGCGTACACGACGCCGGTGCTCTTCTGGCACGAGGCGCAGTGGCAGAGGTTCGTACGGTGTGGGTGGCCTTGGATGCGCACCTTGATGGCGCCGCAGAGGCAGGAGCCCGTTCGCTCTGGTAAGGACGATGACGCCATACTCGAGTTCCACTATTTACGTATCGAGATCTCGAAGGGCAGATCAGAGCTGGGTGGGGAGCTATAATATCTTCGACGGTATAACTATGTATGATATTGCTTCCCCTCTCCTCGATCGGGCTGGATCTTTCCTGGACGGAATCGAATTTATATCAACTGAGCAGCTCTAGAACTACACATAAGCAATTCCGAATACACCTCCCCTATATCGGTTGTTTCGAATAGTTTCCCCGATGTTCATTAACAAGGGTCCCTTATCGGTCGATAAGCTGACTAATTACATCAACAACGAATCCTGCCGTTCTCACCGCCCATGCCACACGGGTCAGCTTTCTTCCTCAAGTCATTATGAGTAATGATGTCCGTCTCCGGGAGGCTGGGCATATTCTACGCGTTGCACCCCGATCAACACCTTGTCCAATGCTTTCCAACCAGTTCTACCCATAATCCAGGTATCTGGGTGCCTAGAGTACACAAACCCCATGTGGAGGAGTCCGTGTACGACGCCGTAAATACCAGGCAGGGCATGACAGATCGGGGAGGGCACCAGAGCAAAGCAGATGGCTCCGACGGCTCTTGATCCGTCGCTGTGCGGCCCGTAGGAGAGAACCAGTCAATATTTATCGATGCCACCAACTTAAATGCGCATCTAGGCCATCACAGTTCAGCGCCATGTCGTCTCACGCCATGTCATACAAGGGGGGCGCGTGCAATCTTCATCAGCAAATCAATCGTGGAGGCTGTTCTAATAACTAGGCTCTACACCTACCTTCCCGCTGCCTGCAAGAGTCGGGACATATCAGAGGGTTAGGTAGGTAGATACAAATGAACGTGATGCGCAATCCATTCCGTCTTAGTCCGGATCCCATCATCAAATCCGATCGCTGGGCCGTCAAACCCAGTCGCTGGGCCGTCAAACCCGATCGCTAGGCCCTCAAATCCGATCGCTAGGCCGTTCTCCGTCCATGCGGCTCCCCATAGGGTAGAAGTCAGGTCATGGAAGGCAAGTATCTAGGTACAAACACAACAAGGACGTAGGCACCCTCGTTCACATCTCCTCTGTCCGTTCATCCATCCGTCATCTGCTCGTCCGTCCATAAGCGAATCCAGGGCAGAGCAGCACAGCCAGGACCAGCCGCAAGCTCCCTCGCACCAATCAATCACGAGCCCCGAATCCCTCATACGGACTTCCCATGACCGGGCTCTCCTCAGCCATCGACCCTATCGTTGATCTGCGCATCCTCGAACTCGTAATCGTAATCGAGGAGCTCGAAATTGGAGTCATGGTCGTCACCGAAGTCGGTGTCGTACGGTCCGTCGACCTGGAGGCCCACGGTGCGGCGCCCCGCCGCATGAGGGCCGAGGAGCTTCTCCCGCTTCTCCCGCTTGAGCTTCCTCTGTCTCTTGACGGCCACCTCGTCGTCCGAGAGGACTTCTGCGCCGCTGCCGTCGCTGTATTCCGCGTCGGGGTCATCCTTACGAGCCTTCTTGGACTTGGACTTCCGTCCGCGGCGGCGGCGCTTAGGCTTCAATCCGACGCCCTTGCCCTTCCAAGCGGCGACACCGCCGGATATGTCGGCGTGTTTGCGCTTGTTCTTGGGCTCTACCGGGGAGGCGGTGAGGGTGTTGCTGTTAGTAGTGCTAGCGGTCGTAGGTGTCGCTCGAGGGAAGGGGGTCGGAGGACGATGATAGTAGTCCGGGTAATTCCGTGTGGGCGCAGCTGCAGTTGTTGCTGCTGCCGCGGCGGATTTGGCTGTGACGGTAGAAGAAGCAGCCCGGGAGGAGTTGGTAAGTCTGATCCTCTTGACATTGGTCGGGGGCGGCGGGGGACTGCTGAGCTCCGATGTGTCGTCCGAGACGTATTGTCCGTAAGTTCGCTTTCCCGTGGGACCAGCTGGGCCGGTGCCGTTATGGTCTGAGGGGTATTGTTCGTAAGTGCGCTGCTTTTCCGCGACACAGGCCTTGACAGCTGGGCCGCGGTCATTCTCCGAGTTTCTCAACCAATCATCGGGGATTCGAAACTCCCGCCTCTCCTCCGAGTCGCTTGCCAGCAAGTCAGTTGGTTCCTCCGGGAGGTGTGTATCTCCGTGGAGGGGTGTATCTCCGTGGAGGGATGTATCTCCGTGGAGGGGTGGTAGGCCACGGTACTCTCTGTATGGAGGCCCTCCGTAGATGTAGGCCTCGGCGTTTAGAATGGGGCGGTCGTCCTCCGAGTCGCTTGAGAAAACATCCGGTGCTGGGAATTTCGCGCCGTCGTTGGTGTCGGAGGCCCACGGATCCGGCTGCCAAGATGCCTGGCGCTCGACTGAGGCGTCCGGTTCATACGTCTGCTTTTCTGCCACACAGGCCTTGACGGCGGGGCCAAGGCTGTCAACATGCGACGAACTGGTGGCAGCAGCACCGAGGGGGCGCCGGGCAAAGAGAATTCTCTCCACAGCGGGACCTGACTCGGAAGCCTTCTTCGCAGAGCCGGGACGGACCGTGGTGTTTTTATCATGGAGATTGTACTCCGCTCTGAAAGCTAGGACACGAAGCAACGTATCCTTGTCGGGGATGCCAGCGTCGCCGACCTTGGGCTGACGCAGCTCTGTGCTCTGGGCGGTTTCCTCAGCCTCCTCTTCCTCCTCGTCGTCGGAGTCGTCCTCGCACCGCAGCCAGTCCTGCCCGGGCGGGTAGATGGAGTGCATGAAAGCGCGCACTGCGACAACATACGAAGTCAGTATTGTTCTATGTAGTTAAATAGGCGAGAATGGCCGAGAGGAACGAGGAAGGCAGGTCTCGGAAGGTACTTGACTCCAGAAAAGTTACATTCGGAAATTGCTATGAGTGAAACTAGGGAACAAAAAGGGGGAGAAATGATTGCAGAGGTGTGCTTACTCGTGGCGCGGCGCTGCTCCGTGTCTTTGATCCCTGCGATGTATCTGCCCGCCGAGCCGGGCTCGTACTCAAATACGCGCGGCTTCTCCTTCCGCTTCCGCAGGATATCGCCGCCAGGGACGTGAATGGATCGACGGGGCGAGGTGGCGGGGGACACGCCGTAGCACGCGTCGGTGTACTCCACGTCGATCGTCAGCTTGTTGGGCACGTCGTCGATGGTCTTGCCCTGCGGCAAGGGCGGAGTGGGCGGGTACTGGAACGGCTGGCCCATTGTCGGGTAGTGATTAATATTGTATTTCCTTGGCGTGGTGGGGAAGGGGGTTGGTCGTCGGTACTCGTCGATGTAGTACCTATCCGCCTTATCTTTGAAGTAGGACGGCAGTGCGGACGGGGGGTTGGGAGAAGGTATATACGTCTCTGACGTTTTGATGGTCGAGAGGTTACTCGGGTTTGATTCCGGGGGCGTAGATTGGTAGTCCGGTAGAGGCGACTGGGGAGGAGCTTTGTGGCGGGAATCGCCGGCAGATTCCTGAGCCGCCTTCCTCTCTGCGTTCTGCTGTCGACGCCAGCGATTCCATTCTCCCTCTGGGGGCGTAAAACCGCCTAGCCCGTCAGGGGGGAACGGATTGAAGGATGATCCAGTTAACTGATCTAAGTAGTTCGGGGAAGGAACGGCACCTTCACTCTTGCTGGCAGGCTGCTGAGCCACGTCTCTTCCAGAAGTGCTGAGGCTACCCATATCCATGGCTAAGATTGGGCGCAACGGGTCGAAGAAAGAATATAGCCCCTATTGGCAGAATTTGGTTCCCAAGGCAGAGACAGGTGTAGAAATGTGGAAGACGAATCAGTAGACGAAGGTAGTATGCTGGAAAGAGCATGGAATATTCAGTCCTTCGTATGTCTGCTTGAGGAAAGAAGAAGTTGAGGAAGAGTATGTTTTGTGAATTGTTTCTTCGTGAGGAAGAAGTTTTCGCTGACTTTTGGTGCTTGGAGCGGAGAGAAGTGTAGAAAAGATCGACTGAAGAAGGTTCAGCAGACGGTGGGACACTAGAAGGAGCAGAAATATTCAGTCCTTCGTACGATTGCTTGGGGAATGCAGAGTTGAGGAAGAAGAAAGTTCCGTAGCTCGCTTCTTCGTCGGGAAGAAGAAGGCTTGCAGGTTGTTCTTCGTGACGAATGAAGGTAGGAAGAAAGAGTTTGAGAGTAATGAAGGACGAGAGATGAAGGTCTAAGAGTTGGGTTTCCTTGAAATTCCCAGGGGAGGATGTTCCGGAAAGAAAGTACAGTGGTGTAGGAATTTGTGTGCAGGTTGAGAATTTCGGGGAGGCGGAAGATTGAGTGAAAGATTGAAGAAGGTGGGAAGTGGTAAAGCAGAGAAATGTTAGACACCCGAAGAGTTTTCGAATATCCTTTCATAATTGTGGTATATCGTAATGTTTCACGTGGTTAAACCTGGGAGTCGCGAGCGAGACGTGAAGAAGACGTGATAAGGCGATGGAGACGTGAGGAAGGTGGCTGGGGATAACTTCACTTATGATATGTATCTTGACTCGACGGTTTCCACGCAGATTGACCTGACAGCTGCCAGGAACCTTTATTTATATTTTCTGGCTGGCACTCTGCGAAAAGGCGAAGGCAATAAGGGCTTAGAAAGTAGGTCATACAACCCTCAACCTCACGAACACTTCAAGCGGAGACTACTGCAATGGCCACCGACGCATGCTCCCCCATATCTACTATCTCGCCCCTCCTCCTGGCCCCTCCTAAAGCTTCCATGATGCGACCAATTACTCCTGTGCATGGGTTCAAGTCCATTGTCTATCCGTAATAACGCCCCTTCTGTCAACGCGCAGCCTTCGAATAGCATGATCATGAACCAAGAGGTCTTCATAACAGTATCGAACACAGCGATATCACCAATTCAAACACTTAGATTCGGGGTTCGTCCTCTCACCTCTTCCCCTAACCCAAACAACAGAGTGGCTGCCCCTATTCCAAGGCAGGTCTTGGAAGCCCCTATACCAGCTCTATCCCTACATTTACGCAGCTAGGATTCCTGACTGAGTTGTTTATGTTGCTTCAGTTTACCTAGCCTACATATTTCGTCCTGGTTCGTATCAATCCCTCAATAGAGATACCTGGGATGTAGCCCAAGATATAATCTTCTTACTGCCGTTGCAGAATTCGCATATCTTTTCCATAGAACTATGAGAGACTTTAGAATTGGGCTCACTCGACGGGCCAAGCCCTTGCTAATGAGACTGTCTTCTCATCCATCTAAAGTGATCCTCTTATCGACTTTTCTGACCGCTTCTGTCAAATCGGGCTCGGCATTGTTTAGGTACATTCACCCTGTGGTATTGCTACATGGAAGGCTCTTTTCAACCATTTGATTCGCTTCAGCGGAAGCTGGTCCTCCATATGGATGACCATTCGTCTAATTTCATGATTCAATTCGAACTTCGGCGAGGATGCTCGAGACATCCTGGCTTCGGTGACCCCTAACTCTGCCATGCTACAACATCACCATGCGACTAAAGCATCAAGTCATAGTGGACTTGGTCATAGGCAAGTTAACACTCCGTCCCTGCATAGAGGCATCATCTCATGCCTTCCAAATCCATGAAGTCCAGGGCCACACATAACGTCATCAATATCGTTGCTCAAGCGGACCCCTTGACCTTCCTGATGACGTCCTGCAAGTGTGCCTCCAACTCGCGCGTTACTCCCTTGGGGTAGTAAGCCTCCGGGGGCTGCTCCCGCGGCAAGAGAGGATCATCATAGTTTTCTACGGCGGCGAGCAATAGATAGTCAGCAGGGGGGGCGCTTGCGTCCCGCGTATCACTCGAGAGATGACTTTGGGTTGGACTTACTGATGATGTTGGATTTCGGATCGCTGAGCCTAGCCTTGAGATGCTCGTAGTCCTCCTGGAACTTCTTGTCATTCCAGATGCTCGTGGGCCAGAGCGGCCCGGGAACGCGGGTAGCAGGAGCCTGGGCGTTCCCGCTGAATGACTGCGTTGGCGTGTGGAGCGGGCCGCTGGCCGCCTGCTGTGATTGTCCCTGACTGCTGCTGCCGGACATCTTGCTTTGAGGGCTTATTCCCTTTTGATATTCGAAACTAAATACACATGTCAGGGGATTAGGTAAATACTGTAGGAACGGATCGAGTGTCACCTACTCAGATGTATATGCAGCTGGCTGGGAACCAGGCGAAACGTTGAAGTAATTGTGGCCCGTGGGGCAAGAGATCTAAGTTGATAGACTTCGCGATATTGGAAAGTCTGACGCCCGAATAGGACCCGAATTGATTTATTTACATGGACTTGGTTGGTTTTCACATATAGAAGGAGATACCCCTTTTCCTGGAAAGTGTGACAAGTCTGGTATTGATCGAAGTCTGATAGGGTTTCAGCCAGTGCAACCTTCCCGAAGATATAGTTGCCCTCCACGCCAAACGGGATGCGGTCACAACCTGAAGGACGCCAAGACGCGCTTAGGCCAGTGCCAGTAAACTGTATAATAAGGTACCTAATAGCATATGGTAACCCCTGTCTATAACTCTAGGTATGGAGAAAGAGCTGCGCAGTAACGAGCCGCATAAAATGATTGCGTCCCAAGTACCTCCCCCCCACCACCGCCATCCATCAGCCATTGTACGAAGATATCATCAAATTTCGACATCAGCTTTTGTGTCGCTTGACAAACGTACCAATAAACCTCTTATCGCGTTGAACAGGCTGTTTACGGGTTTTTGGAAAGACAGTCAGTTCGATAGTATCGTCAATTCGGCGTTCACTACCTCCCACACAGAATATCCTTCTATCCACCGAACAATGGTCAAGAAAACGACCAAAGTCCCAGACGCCTGGGAGGACGACGACTGGGAGACGCAAGCCGACAAGGCGGCAACAGAAGGATCCCGCGACGAGCCTGAGCAGCCGGCCGCGCCCCTGACGAAAGCCGAGCGCCTCGCTCAACACGCCGAGCTGAACAGGAAACTCTGGGAATCCGCGTACGTTCCCCATCTCCTCCCTCCCTTCCTCTACCCCCTTCTACACCTCACTCTCCCACTCACCATGGACACAATCCCTTCGCCCGGCATTCCGAGAGGCAAGGCTAACCTCTAAACCGCACACTTACAGCGAATCGCCCCAACCCGCCTTCCACCAATACCTGCCGCCGAGCACAGTGACGGGCGGTCCCGCGTCCTCCTTCACGGCGCCGCCGCCCGCGACGCTGACTACGGCCTTCAAGCCCGCGGTGACGGTTCTCAGCCGGCGGCCGGCGCAGAAGAAGAGCGCAGAGGAGGAAGAAGACGAGGAGGAGGAGGCGAGGCGCAAGGCGGCGCTACAGCTGAGCCCCGAGGAGATACGCGCCAAGCAGCAACGCGAGCGCGAGGAGAAGCAGCGGCGTTATGACGAGGCGCGCGCCAAGATCTTCGGGACGCCGAGCCGCCCCGATTCGAATTTGGGCGCGAATCCGGGACAGTCGTCGGGCGCCAGCACGCCGTCGCGCAGCTCCACGCCACCGCGAGGTGGTGATGGGGGAGGAGCGAGTCTAGCGGGGAGTGGCGGTGGTGGACGGGGAAGAGGAGGAGGGGGCCGCGGGAGAGGCAGGGGCAGCGGTGCTGGACATCACCGGAATAACGACAGTCGAGGGGAAGGCGGGCAGGCACACTCGCCGCGGCCGAGCAGCCAGTCGAGTGGCGGACGAGAGCTCTACGACCCGAATTACTCGCCGAAGCCGGGCTACCAATTGGAGAGGAGGGGAGGCGGGGCGTCGCTATCCGGCCGGTCGACGCCACGGGAGGAAGACCAGGTCCTGCGAGCACCGCGCGGGCCGGACGGGAGCGGCAGGGGGTTCGGATTCGCCAAGCGCGGCACCAGGGGCAGTTGAATTAAGCTCTATACTATGCTATGTGCTTAATGCTACTTCGGATGGTGGTTGACTACCAACCGCCGCCGATCTTCCCCGCCAGCTGAACGACCCGCTCGGTGTCACTGGGCTTGTTCTTGCCCACGTCGCTGATCACCTCTCGGAAGCTCGTCTTCGTCAGTCTATCGATGTCTATGCCAGTTACGCTCGCCCAATGTGCCAGGGTATCATGAATGTATGGTGGGGAAATGCCTCCAAGCACGCCACTGCCAAACTCCTCTCCTCCGGTCTCACCAAGGTCCTCGCCCCTTTCCGCGCCTGCTTCGTCCGCCGAAAAGTAGGCCTCATCTACTTCCGCAAGCCACTGCTTCTGTTCAAGCGGGCCAGGCTTCGCCTCCGAACCCTTTCGCTCCACTACCACCGGATCGTCGACCTTGACCTGTCCACCGCCGTTCGTGCAACCGCCAGGACAGGCCATGACCTCGACATAAGCATATTCCATCCCCGTCGATTTGCCAATCGGCCTTTTGGCGGCTCCAACCGCCTTGCCGCCAGGCATCCGCGACGGCCGCGCTGGCTTCAGCCGCCTGACCAGGTTCTGGATATTTCGAAAGCCGTAGTACCTCGCCGCTCTGAATATCGGCTCCCCGGCCGCGGTCTTCACGGTATACTCTACTACATCAGCATTCCTCCCGCGTATCGTCTCGATATTCGACCCTGGATGTTGTGCCGCCACGTATTGTAGGATGAAATAGAGGTTACCGCCCGACGTCCCTGCCGCGGTGTCGGATTGGCGTATCCGGCGGGAAGGAAAGAGGAAGCGATGGACAGCCGGGTCGGGGAACGGTATTTGCAAGGAAGTAGGAATGGGCGCTTTGGACAATGCGAAGAAATCGAGACCCCGCGATTCCGCCAGCATCAAAATTTCCTTGCTTGTGATGACACAGTCAACATCCCGCACTCCCCTTCCTGGTTTCCCGTCGCCGCCCCACACAGCGTCGGTGAGCTCCTCGCGACTCGCCTCGAGCTTCTTGTCGAAACACGGCATGACAGCCAGATGCCATATCCGATCCGGTGGGATTCCTAACTTCCGACTAATCGTCGTCTTGAGAAGTATACCCATCAAAGCCTGCGGTGACTTCACTCTCGACATGTGCGGCAGTACGTGCGGATGCGTCTTCTCGGCATAGCACACCCACCCTGGACAGCTGGACGTCAAGATCGGCTTCGCAGCGCCGCTCTCGTCCAGGACCTCCTCGGCACCGAGCAAGAGACACGCCTCCCGCGCCGTGTTCGTGTCCACCACCCAAGTAAACGCATTCTTCCACCTGCCGCCCGCTCTCAGCCCGTCTCCGCCCATTAGCAGCTGCGCTATCTTGCGGCCCGCGTCTGCCTCGCTGGTCCCCGGCCCTATCACAGCCGCCAAGCTGGCGCGCGTCTGTGGAGACACGCTGGCGACGAACAGCTTGCTATCCGGGTTCTCCAGGCCCTCGATCCTAGCCTCGCCGCTCTCACCGTACCGTATCTGCAGTCCCGGCGCGCCGTCGAGCACGCTGAGGAGTTCGGAGTGGCTCTGAAGGCTCACGAGTACGGCCTCCGCGGAGGTCACGCAGCCCGAGCACGCGAGGCAGTCCGTCAGCGAGATCTGTGTTGGCGCGTTCGTGTTCGTAGCCGACGAGGGGCCTTGCCCGTCGAGTATCACTTCGTGCTCGAGCGCCGCTTCGCCTGTTGGTGGTACCGCCGCGGGGAGGGTCTCGACCGGTTTGATGCATGCTACGCCCGGCGAGATGAAGTCGTTCAGGTCGTCGGCCGACAGGATCGCCGACATGGTGTATGGCGTTCGTTATGTCGAGATTCTCTGCCTGGGGCTGGTGCTCGGAATCGTAGAGTTGGCCCGCGAAGGGGAGGTGGCGACTGCGGGTGTCGCACTCCGGTGGTGTTCGCTTTTTTTTGGCGGAGGCACTTCGTGGGCGGAAATCGTCTAATTGAGGGAGGATGGAGTTTGGTTGTCCGTAAAACTCGTAATCAATTGCACCTGATAGAGAGAGATGAAGGGTAGAATGAGCGAGTATGAATAAAAGAAAACAACTAGGGTGATATGTCGTCTGACAAATTATGGTGACAAGTCTCCGGAGATGCGACTGTTGCTTTTGAAATGACATGCGACTTTTTGGGTTTGCGCCATGCGAGATCGGCTTCGGTTGAGTGGCGGGGGGGTTCTAGCGCGAGCGGACTCATCGCGCAAGCGCGGGCCGTAGTGTTTAGTCCACACTATGCTGTCACTGCTTTTGAGGCAGATAGCAACCGTATGTATGAAAGAGAGAGATATGTATACTGTGCCAACGGCCGGCCAATCAAATACGGCTTATTTCACGTGGTAATTGAATCGGGGGAATCAATACTGTATGATATCATTTCTCTGATGGTTGGGCTGATATAGGTCTATCCGGTATAGGTACCTAGTGATATGGAATATGTACGGCGGGTAGGTATATGTTACCTAAGAAGTCAACACCATCCAAACGAATGTAAATATGTAACAGACGGATTTTTCAATCTAGCGCAATCCAGGCACAACTCCTCCATCCCTAGCAGGCCATCCGTGACGAAGAGAGTTATTAATACTCCTCGGCCATGACGCGGCTCCGCTTACCCGCATCTACGTCTCCCCGAAGGGTATCTTGACGCCGTGCAGCTGCGCGAGCACCGCGCCGTTGAGCACGATCTCCTCGGCGGGGGCGGGCTTCTCGGGGCTGCGCGACATCGCGGTCCCGGCGTGCCGTTCGCGCCCACGTTGGGCGAGCAGCTGGGCGAGTCGACGCCCCCGCGGCCCGTGCACGTCCAGTGCGCGTTGCCCAGGCGCTGGAGGTCCTTCCAGCCGTTCACTGCGGCGAGAGAATTAGTAACATCCGTTTCTACCATGCATGGCTTTGGTCGGCTTTGGGCAACGACTACGAGGGATAAGGAGCAAATAGACGCATGGATGGCTAGAGCTTACCGAAGTCACCCTGGAAACCGTAGCCGGTCTTGTCGCCCTGCGCGAAGACGAAGTTGCGGTCGCTGTAGTTCGACGTGTTAAAGAAGAACCCGTAGAAGATGGTGATGACTGCGATCGGGTGCGACTCGGGGCACACGCCGCTGTTGTAGTCGCCGTACCGGGGTTCCGGGTAGGACATCTACGAGTGGGGTTGTTGTTAGCTACGTTCGGTGACCAGCGGGCAGCCCGGCCAGACTCTTGTGTCGGGAAGAAAAAGGGCGGGAAGGGGGCGACTCACGTGGCTCTTGTGGTCAGGCGAGTCGAGGTTCTTGCTGTTCTAGCACGACGGGAAGGTGACCTGCGAGCGGATGTCGATGCACTGCTCGAGCGGCAGGCTGCTGGTCTGCACAGACCCGCCGCCCCTGAGGAAGCACAGGTGGTTGAAGGCGCGCTGCTCGATGTCCGACTTGTCGAACGTGCGCTTCATCGGGTCGCCCGCCACCATCTGCAGGCCCTCCGGGAAGGGGCGCGCGAAGTCGGTCTTGTAGCTCGGGCAGGACGTGCGCCCCGGCTCGTAGTCACAGGCACGGTTCTGGTAGTAGACGGCCTGTCGTCGCGTGTTATGTTAGTATTAACTGACGAATGGTTACCCTAAGCGGGAGCAGAAGGCGCGCGCGTCAACTCACGGGATCCCTTGAACTCGACCATCTCGTACTCGTTGTCGGGCGTGATGTTGTACAGCTGGGGCACCCAGTAGATGGAGTCGTCGAGCTCCTTGTCGCATGTTGTCGCGGCCGGCGTCAGCGCGTTAGCCAGGGTCGTGCCCGCGAAGAAGTTGGTGCCACGGATCACCAAGTGCACGTGGTCCGACAGGTCGGCGCCGGGGCTGACGATGGGGTCCCGCCGCTGGACGGTCAGGGGCTGGCAGTTGACGGTGAACGTGTCGTGCACGTCTTGGGTGTACGCGGAGCCGCCCGCGGAAAGCAGCGTTGCTGCGATGAGCTTGGAAGAGACCATCTTGTTCCTCTTACACCTGGCGTGCGAGATAGGGAAATGTGTATTGTATGCTCAGCCGCTGGGCTTTCACCGGGGAGAAATGACGATCGGAAAGATAGAGATATCACCGATCTTTATAGCACGCCCTTCCATCCCTGAGGGACGACAGCAGCGATGGCAACTTCCGCTCGCGACCACCTAAGCGAGCTCGCCCGTTAGAACACATTCCGGAACGGGCCCCTTGTTGAAGCTTATTTCGAAGAAGCTATTGTGGCTGTAGACGGACGATTCCGCTCTCAATATCGTAGCAGATGGTTTGCTTCAAAGCACTCCACGGTTGGCCTGTATAGGCCTACTGAGATGAAGCTATCATGTTCAGGAGATAGGTAATTCCACCTTGGTGCCGAAGGAGTCGTATTGCGCGCCTATGGAATGCTATGATCGACCCCCTGGCTGACTTGGCTGGCTCTTGACGGTCCTAGCTTGATATAATGGGAGCTTGGTATAGTAGGACGAGAAGACCGAAGCAAACTGACCACCTACCCCTTTCGACATGCCGAAGTTTCTCACTCTGTATGATATCCATCTCAGGAATGGCCTCAAATAAAATCTGGAGAGCATTACCCGGGATGATTTGGACGAGATAGAGTTTATGCACGGTTGAGGGGGACCACCTATCTCTTTCAACATCCTTAAAGAATCTCTTTCCGTATAATGAATAGGTAGCGGCTTCGAGCGAGCTTGTGAGCGAGCTTGTTAGCGCGCCAAATACTTCGAGTCTCGGTGAGAGGGGGGCGAGACAGCCCAGAGTTGTTCCTCAAGGTGATTCGAACGTACAACGTCAAACGAGTAGGAGAGGGGACTCCAAGTTAGGTACTTAACCACCTGCTCACCTAGCCTCAGAAGGCAGTTCAATATCAAGTGACTAGGCTCGACAAGTCGTACATCACGTATAGAATTGGACGAGATAAGTACTTTCAGTTCGTATGAATTATAAAAATGCAGATGTATTCCCGATAGAACAAGTATGAGAAATGCACACTGCTACCTACGAGCACGCTACATACTCAGAATAATCAATACCCAATCACTCGTATGTAACGCCATCACGCCGATACGTCAGCAGATAATGCAGGCTTAGTAACAGAAGTGAAATCGCGCCGGAGTATCCGTTCTGAGCTGAGCGGCTGACCCGTTTCAATATCCTGAGGTGTCACATTTGGTTGTAGTATCCATGTATATGGATATGCCAAGGCCGGATGGGCTAAATCTCCAAGGACGACCCCGATGCCCATTTACCAAGGAATGGAACTCAGTCAGCGCAGACAAGAACGAAAGCTAGACCTGGAGAGAATTCTCGGAGACGAAACGCCTAGCCGGTAGTACGCCACGAAAGCTTGTCCTGCAACGTGACGAAGTCAACTACCTGCCGTAACTGCATCTGTGGGAACTTGCGGGAAAGAGACACCTCACTTACGCATATCCCGTGCTCATTACGCCATGCATGACTTATCTCATGGCAAAACGTATTCATTCCCTCTAGGAAAATGATGCGAGATGCGTTCTTCGTTCTTGGACTATGGGAGATCGCCACGGAATATCTCTAGTACCCCAGAATATGACCTCGGGGGCTGCGATGGGCCGCCTACTAGAACCGGTGCATTAAGACTGTGGTGCCCAGAAGCTGTGTGTAAAGAAAGCTATAGCGAGCGCGCCCTTATGTTCTGTACATATACTTTAAAGAAAGCCCTCTCGAGAAACAGTTAACCGTTACGTATCACTATCGGGATACAGTCTAAATCAGTCGTCGACCCCCTAGTAGGGGCGCAGGGAGAACACTGAGGGTCCGCAGTAGGCTTCTGGTGAGTTCTTGGGATGCCGCAGTGTCCGAGTGATTCATTGACTGCGGCGTAGTAAGCAAACCATACCATCCAAGTGAGCTATCTATTCGCCTTGATTTAGCGCCTCATTCCGATTGATAAGACGATGTATCCCCTGCTTTAGAGGAATTTCTACGTGGAAGCGAGGAAGCACTGCAAGCGTGGACTGCGGAGTTGGCGCAGTCGAGTAATTGGAGGTTATAGACTCCGGCCTGAAGGATTCAGGAGTAGAAGTGAGTTATACAAAGGGAGCCGTGCACTGCAGAGCCTCAACCTGAGATTCGCATATCCGTTAACTTGATATATGTACAGATATGCATTAAACATAGGTTGCTTATGTAATATATCCAATGACGTCGTTGGTTAAGCGCTAAGATTGTCATGACCATTCTTCTGGGAACCAGCAGTTCCAGCAGTTCCAGCAGTTCGCCTAACAATATATCTTGCGGATCACCATACACTTTGCACCTCATCTTTCTATCATCGACTATGAGGGAAGAATAACCCGCATCTATAAACAGTCAAACTAAAGACCAATTGTCCAGCACCTGAACATGGATGTAAGTAACCCTGTGACTGCCAAGCTCCTTTCTGTGCCGCGTAAACTCACAAGTCGCCCAGGTCGTCTCAACATACAGCTTCGCCTCATGTGGTTGGCACTTGCTGCAGGCCCTTCCCTTGATCATCTGGCCGCAGGCCATCAGCGGGCTGCTGACACTTAACTCGGCGACGGTGGTTATCAATCCTTCGAACGTCGTGACGACGTACTATGCGCGCTCGCTGGGCCTTGCGCAACTCGCCCTGGGACTAGTGACAGTGGTGTTGACGGGGAGTCTGCCCTTGACATCCTTGGTTGAGAGTAAGTAAACATTTTGCGTCCAATCATCCCCACCCGCCGGAATACTTTGGCCCCCCATGACGGCCCTTACCCTCACAGCTTAGAGAGCCCTGAAGCTGTAAGACCGGTTGGGATAGACGGAGCGGGGAGGACGATGGAATGGAGTTCACCATGGGATCCGTGGCTAATGCAAGACAGCCCCCGGAGACCAGCCATCTCCATTTGCGTCGGCCGTGCTGCTCATCACGACGCTTTACCACGGGTCGACCGCCTTCTACTGCTGGGCGCAGTACAACGTGGCGGGACAGACAGGGTTCATGCTAGGGTTTATCGGCAACGCCATCTTGGCGTCGTCCGGCCTCTGGTGTTTAATGTTTGGCGGCGAGAAAGCGCGCATCAGCAAGCGTACCGGCGCGGATAAGCGCACGAGCGGGTTCCCGTTCAGTAATGCGGAGGCGGCCAAGCGGAACGCTGGCAAGAAGCGTCTGTAAGGGTTAGGGGGTGACGATGGAAGACTAGCCATGTTTTATATGGCGTGTCCGACCAAATTTGAACCGGCATAGTACGACACCTGCGATAATGTTCGTATGCAATGACTACCTGATTGTCATACTGGCTCTCAAATCCTCCCTCCGCTAGAAGCCTAGTTCACGATATAAACTGATACCCTGCAGGCGATACCATTGCAGCCAACGTAAAGGCGGTAGAGAAACATCACTTATAATTGAGGCTCTTTGCGAATCTCGACAGCACTAATATCCTCCCCGGTTATGAATCTACAAGTTGACCTCTGCCACTATCCTAAATGAAGCCTAGCAGCCTCTATGTAACGTCCACAATGGCAACAAAAGAGGCTAAGACGTTGAAGGAAATATTTTGCATGGCGTGACGTCACCTTGGACAGTGTTTTGAGAGCAGTTCGGTACTCGTTTCGCCTCGTTATGCAGAACTGCCGGTCCGTCCTTCCTTCCTTTCGTCTATGCCCTTTACGAATAGAAGATATAGTCCTTCGTCATCTAATTAGCCTGAGGAAAGCTCCCATGTAGAAAGAGAGAATGCGATTCGGATTAAAACAGGCAAGTCGGACAGCTGCTGCTGCCACCAAGTTAATCCAGGGGAAGTTAAGTCCATGTAACTGACATGAAACTACCTCCTAGAACGAGGTGTAAGGAAGCCACCTCCAAACTATCTGGCCTAGGCATTATGGCCAAGTTAGAGTGTAAACAAATGTTACCCTCGTCATCCTATGCCCAGCATGCTAGAAGATCTATCTATTCCGCCAATGCAAATCCCGCCCATAGGGAGATATATAAATAATCTCACTTTATCGATTCATCACCCTTCGCAACACAGTGGATACCGTCATCGGCAAAATGAATTCCGAAGATGAAGAATCCGCGAGAATTCTCCTTCAAATGCGACAACAAATTCCAGGTTCCCAAACGCCTCAGTTGGGTCCGATAGCTTCAGGAGACCCGGCAAACCTCACCTACCAACAGCCTCCCCAGGAGCCGGGGGTACCACAGCTTCAACCTGCCCGACAACACCCACCGCGACCCGAACAGAATCTTTCGAGCCGTTAGGGAACTGTCGAAAGTTTTTCGCCTCAGCAACCACTGCCCCCGGCTTCCCCCTTTCCACGAGCTCCTATAGCTCCTATGCACCCTATGCAGTTTCCTCATGGAGCACAAACAGTCAGTGGTGATGTACAAACAAATGCCACTCAAACACGATATCATATGTACCAACCCCGGTCAGGGCCTGGGATCCCTACTAAGCCTCACACGTCCCCACTTCCTTTGCCGCGTCGGTTACTCGAAATCCAACGGGACATTAGCCATCTAGTGGCAAATTGGTCGGGGGGGTCCGATTCACTGCAACCCCCTTCCCTAATATGCGCCAGGCTTTATAAAAAGTCCGAGGATGTTTCACTCAAGGCCGGAATATTCAGAGCAATGAACCCGGAAGCCCAATGGGAGCTGTTCGCGGCAAACCCGGATACTAACGTCCAGCGGAACACGGTAATCGCATTGATGTCAGATGCTGTAAACGAATTCACCTCTATGCCCGTCTCCAAAAAATTCCAGTGTGTCTTACGAATGAGAGAGTGGTTGCCTGCGGAGCCCCCGATTATACACCTCCCCAGAGGCAGAAACTCGCTCTCTGATACGGAGAGGCAGGACTATATTCTAGACCTGACCATCAGCAACCTCGAGTCAAAGGTCGCTATACCAATCCCTCAGTCTAAGGCGAGAAAGTTAGCCCAGCCGAGAGTAAGCATCTTCCAGTTATCTCTCGTTCCTTGTCTCCCGTTTCACTTTCTCGAACCTTTCTGATGGTGATTTCGGGAATTCAAGCCCCCGAGACTCGTCTGCTAGCCAAACCCAGCCCTGGATGAGAAAGTATTACTGACACTATACTTTGTAGTGGGAAGAGGCGAGAGCCAATGAACTTAAGACCACCCGCTGGTTGTATTGCATGTACACCATAATGCGACTCCACGCCGAATCCCTCGAGAGCGGCCTCCAGCTTCGCCCCAAAATGCTACCGAATGGGGATGTGTGTTGGCCAGATTTGTCTTCATATACGAGCGGCGCTACGGTTAACATTGAAAGCCATCCAACCGAACCTGCCCCTGCTCCTCCAGCCCGGGCGACTCCACTTGGCGCACCCACCCAACCGTTATCAACCCATCCTGCGGATTCCGAATATGTTGATGAGGAACCCGTTGCTCACGCCTACGTTGGGCTTTTAACCGGCCAAACAATTCGAGTTGATCGTCGTGTTTTAAGGGCTTTGACGGGGAGTCTGTATACGAATGGCATGGATCCCATGCTCGAGGTCAAGGTTGTTGGTGAGCTAGGGTGAGGGCCGGCACTGGGCAACGTTTTTGAGAACAATGGCACGTCAGCGCAGGATCGGTCTTCATGGAGTTAAGGAATACTGTATCAATTGCTTGCATGAGTTAGATTCGACGTTGCTTCTACAGGCTTATTAGGTATCGCCTGGCAGTATGCACAACTGATAAAATGTTAACGGATTGCAATAACCAAATGGTTACCGAGGACAAACCCTGTTGTTGTTAGTTCACCAACGACTAACTCGGCCAATCAACTCCTTAGCACGCCGCAACAGAGTGTCTGATGCAGCTGTTCATCAGGCCGGAGGCCTTTGTCACGTTAGGCATCCCTGCCAGTAACCTCGACCAATAATGTTTGCATACAGCAAACCTCAGGTCACTGGCAGCCCGTCATTCCGGACTTCCACTTCTGTATTTAAAAGCACACTCAAGTACTGAAAGGACAACGAATTTAATCCCATCGTCCTTTAACACCAATATCAGGAAAGCTAGTTATGGCAATGACGCTCATGGACACACCTGCCAACCTGGCGCAGCCTGGCATCTACCCCATGATAGCCGTCTCCCCGCAAGCAACGATTTCTCACAAACAAAATCAATACTCACTTTTCTCCCCGGCCCACCAGGATATCCTCTTCGAAGCCCTGAAACTGCGCTGCCATACCGAGGAGCGACTGGTCGCTCGTCAGTATCTTACGTCATCCGAACTTACCTTGCTGCGCGACGACGTCTATGTGCCCCAAGGCGTCAATTTGACTGATATCATCTCGACACATCCATTATCACGTGGACTACGCATCGGAGGCCCCAAGAGAAGGGTCTACGTGCCCAAAGGCGTCGATTTGACTGATATCATCTCGACGCATCAATTATCACGTGGACGGTGCATCGGAGGCCCCAAGAGAAGAGTCGTCGTTCTCGACTGCGAGATGGTCGGCGTGCCCTTCTGGGAAGGAGACAATCGATGCGAGGTGAGCGAGCTGGGCCAGCTGTGCGCAGTCGACGCCCTCACCGGCGAGGTTCTGATCGACATGCTTGTCCAGCCGGCTCAGAAAGTCTCGAGATGGCGAACTCGGTACAGTGGCTTGACACCTGCTGCGATGCGATCAGCCCGCTCCGAGGGCCGCCTGCTCTACGGCTGGGAGGGCGCTCGCAGCAAGTTGCTCAAATATGTCGGTCCAGACACCATCCTCATTGGCCAGGACTTGCAGTCGGACCTGTTCATGCTGAGACTCGCACATGATCGGGTGGTAGACACGGCGATACAAACGGCCGAAGCCGTGTTCGGCATGGAAAACAGATTTGAACGCGTTTGGAAGCTGAAAGATCTTGCCAAAACTCTATTAGGCATGAACATCCAGGTCGGAAAGAATGGCCATGACTGTGTCGAGGACACTCTCGCAACGCGTGAGGTCGCATTGTGGTGTCTGCGTTTCCCACGAGAACTCGAGGCATGGGCTCAGGACATGCGGGAGTTATTGGAGCGGCAGAGGGTGGAAAGGGAGAGGAAGATGGAAGAAGAGAAGAAAAAGAAGCGAAAAGAGGAAGAAGAAAAGAAAGCAGCAGAGGACGCTGCACAGGAGAATCAGCACAACCTCTTAGATTTTGGGCCGCCACTCATACTGCCCAGAGATTCTCTTGCCGTAGTGGGACAGGCGAAGGCAAATCTGGATATGGTATCTCCGATTCTGCCCGGAGTTAGCTCTCCTGTCCTCGAGTCAAGACATCTGTCGGATGACTATTAACCGCGTAAAGAAAGACGAGGAAAGCATCAGCTTAAGGGAATCGTGCGGAGGGGCAGAGATTGCTCAGCTGAGCTGTTCATCGAGACAGTAATTCACCACCACTAGGCATCCATATTTCTTTCACATTCGTTTGCGTACCTATGATATCTCCTTACTAAATTTGACGGCCGCCCTTGCGATGGTCGATATATGCGGATGCATCGCCGAAAAACTTCGAGCATCAGAATAGATATGTAGGTAGAGTTAACTCTAATACTTGCTCCAATCATATTGCAGCTCATTGCACCTTCTCGTTGAAAAATGCAGTCGAGCGCGGTGAGAAGAAACTAGCACGATCCAGCTCGGTGCATATGGGGCATTCTGTTTCCAACTTGGCATGGCTTCGGAGGCTCATCCTCCGCAAGAGGCGGGCGATCCCCGCTGCACCGCACCGGAAACCCGGGAAATGCGGAAGATGTTTTGGATACCCGTAGATCGCGGTGTTCAAATAGTCTAGACCCCCCGTCCCTAGGATTACGTCTTTCCCAACCACCAAGGCATTTCATTCAGCTTCCGACAATGCTGCCCCGCCTCCGACACGTTGCAACGGCGCTCCTCGCCAGCAGCAGCACGCCCCTCCTAGCGAGCGCCGCATCGCTGCAGAAAGTGACGACGGACTTCGGCCCGAACCCGCGGAATGTCGGGTTCTACATCTACGTGCCGGACGCGCTGTCGCCGCGGCCCGCGATCCTCGTGAACCCGCACTGGTGCCACGGGGACGCGCAGGCATGCCACCGGGGGTCGCGGTACGCGACGCTGGCGGACCGCCACGGCTTCATCGTCATCTACCCGGACAGCCCCAACGCGGCGGACAAGTGCTGGGACGTGTCGTCGAACGCGACGCTGTCGCACGACGGCGGCGGCGACAGCCTCGGCATCGCGAGCATGGCGCGCTGGGCCCTAGAGAGATATAACGGCGACCCGGCCCGCGTCTTCGTCACGGGCGTCTCGAGCGGGGCCATGATGACCCAGGTCCTCGTCGGCGCGTACCCGGACCTGTTCGCCGCCGGCTCCGCCTTCGCCGGCGTGCCGTTCGGCTGCTTTGCCGGCGACGGGTACGCCGTGTGGGGCGGAGAGTGCGCCGAGGGGCGCGTCACCAAGAGCCCCGAGGAGTGGGCCGCGCTCGTCGAGGCCGCGTACCCCGGGTACGGCGGCGGCTGGCGGCCCAAGTTGCAGATCTTCCACGGCACCGAGGACGACGTCCTGGACTACGTGAACTACGGCGAGGCCGTCAAGCAGTGGACGGCGGTCCTGGGGCTCGATCCGGAGCCCGTGAGTACCGTGCCCAACACGCCCGTTCCCGGCTGGACCAAACATGTCTACGGCGCCAGTGGCTGGTTCGAGGCTTATAGCGCGGCCGGCGTTACGCATAACATCCAGAACCAAGAGGATGTGGTGATGGAGTGGTTCGATCTCGCATGCAGCACTGGGGATTGTTTCAAGTGGGGAGATGGCAGTCAAAATTGACAGTGAAGACGTACTTATGGAACTCTATAGTGAATGCTGTTGATAACTTGACCTCTGGGAGCTCGAATTACCCCTGATACCTCCAATTCTTGCATGTAGGGGTGCTGATAGTGGTCTCCACAATGGCCTAGCAATGCATATAGGTAGAGAGCATGCAAAAACTCGAGTATCATAATCCGTTCACAGGACCATCGCAGGCCCCCTGGCGGTCTCTCCAGTACCGCTGCCCTTTGCCTTGCTCGGGCCCTTGTCTTACCCAGGAATCAAGCTCTTCAGACGATCCATTAACACCGACAGGTTGGTTCCGTCTCTAAGACCGGAGCTTCCAAGGAGTGCTTTCAGCGTGCTTGGTTTTACATTCAACCGATCCACCGCTTGCCATTTCAATACCGCGGTTTAGGGAATCCAAGTCCGCCATGGTTATATTAAGTATGAGTTCATCATGTGTTGAAACTCCGCACGGGAAAGACCTATACATTGCTTTTGCTGGTTCAAATAGAGGGTTGTTTTCCACTGGCCAATTTGAGATTCGCAAACAGCATTCGTAAGTAACGATTGCTAATGCAAATAACAGTAGCAACAGTAACACAATACCCTATCAGGCGAAACTCATATTCTCACCAGGTGGTATTGACGAGTATGTATCCACGTTTGTTATCTGGAAACTGTATGGCTATAATACACTCTAACAGCGATCTGTTTTCCAGCCATTACAAAATTGTATAAAGGCTAGTTTCTGACGTCGTTTCACTTTCCCATCCACGGCTCTGAGAGTCGACCTAAGAACGGCGTTTTGTCAACTCGGTAAATGCTCTCCTCCTATTACGGGTAGGGTATTTATATGAAGACGAAAACCACTCGCCTAGACTGCTGTTCTTATAGACTAAGGAGGCAGGGAGATACCTTGATGAGAAGACTGGCAATGGTTGATTTCCGCTTGAGAGAACCGAACCATAACGTCTTATATTGCAGGGGAGAAATTCCTCCTCTTTGTTTTGAATGCCTCAGTATTTTGTTTCCTTTTTCAGCTTTTGAATCAGTCCCATACTCAACTCAACGTGGGTTTATATATGATATGCCTTAATTATTGGTGTTATGCCGCCACATTATCTGGATAGGATTATTCTACTTAACCTGAATAACTACCCCATGCGACCCAATACGCCTAACAATAGAAGTTTAAACAGGGTAGACCAAAGTAGTGGAAAACACAGGTTTTTCACGGTATTTTGCTAGCCCACAAAGACGCGTGGAAGGATTTTCAAATCACAACAACAAAGCCCTTCCGTATGCGAGCCATCAACACATCCACTTCTCTCAAATCAGTTTCTCCTCTTCCAACATTGGATTTCTGTTCTCAGTAATTCCTTGCACATTTAATCTATACTTCACTTCGACGACCCCCAACATGAAGCTTCCGGATGCTATGCGTACCCGTTATATACAGTACAAGCGTGACACCGATAGTGTCGCCAATTGGCTTGGCCATATGGCAAAAAAATGTGGATTCCCCATGGGCGAGGTCCTCAAAGAACGTTTGGATGGTTCTTCCGCCAATCACACTGGGACTCGCGAATACGACCTGACCGTTAGAGGATTCTCTATCTTAGCTGGATTTCTATCCCAATTGGATAGGCCTCCTATCATTGTGCCCCCACAACTGATGCTCCACGTAAAGCGAGCAATAGACTTACGAACACGGTATACCAACGACTTGAAAGATCGAGGTATGGAAGCAGATGACGCCCATCACTTCATTGTTCGTCACCTCCGGCTCGCTTCGGAGCTCCTTGCTCCCTGTGTACAAGAGACCACCACACATGATGCTCCCGACAACAGCAAGACTGCGCCTAAGTCCGAGAACACATTCAATGTGCTCGACCTACCAGAATCAGCCGTTGACGAAATATCTGAGCTGACCGACCTCACCATACCTACCGCTAAGACCAAATCTTACCATGCGGAGACCAAATCGGACATGGAGGAAGCATATTTAGTCTTGTTAGACTTATTGCCAACTTTCATGTCGATTGAAGAATACCTGCTCGACACTTGGTCTAAGAACATCGGTAGCAACCGAGATGTGGATATCTCTGCCGTCGTGACAAACACCTGCTTGATGCTACTGCGATCAGTTGAGGGCGATATTCACCACGTCTTCAAGCCCCATGGCGGTACCCTCGCTGTTGTAAATGGCTTTCTTGAGAAAAGCCAACAACAGCAGAAAGCAGCTGACCCCAAGTTGTTGAGAACCCTAACTGGGATTCATCGGGTTTGCGAAACGGCTGCGAAGAGCTTCAAGCATTCTGGACCAACCGAAATTGCGGAATCAATGAGAGAGCTGAAGATATCGGACGATGACGAAGGATATAACGAAGCGACCCCCGACCTAATCAGATTCATCCAACTTTCTCAGTTCGCCCCAGCTCTCTTGATCCGGGATGAGATCACCAACGCTACCATCAAAGTCTTGGATGGGGATGACATCGCTTTGTGGCTCGTTTCGGGTTCCATATCCTTATAGAGATCAACCAGATGTTGCTCAGAGCAGGTGTCAAACCTCAGCAGCAGTTATATATAGGCTGTAGCAAAATTCATGGCGGTATTATTTCGACGCTCAATCTTCATGGCGGCATGAAAGACGAAGCAAAAGAGCTACCCTGCAATAAGGGTTTGAAAGACGTCGACCAAACGATCAAAGACGTTGTCTTTAAAGACCCGCTTGCGAAGCGGGCAAGAAAGAAAGGAATCAAGTGCGACCAACGTTGTTTCCTCGCTTTGAATCCGATCTTGAGTGGTCTCATGCTGTTCTACTTTCGTGGCTCGACCTACGCCGCCTCAATCGACTACAGCAATTCATGGGGGGTCATATCTAAGGCCGCCCACCTGTACAAGTTCGGAAAAGACCTGAAAGGTTTGGGAGAAGTGTGGAAGGGAATGGAAGATCTATTCTTAACCCAGACGCACGATGCGTTGTTCGTGGGCGGAAAGGCAGCCCCTAAGGACGAAGATTGTTTTCGGCGATATATCTTGGCGATGGGTGCAAGTGTCACAGTATTCTCTTCCAACCGACGTGCAGGGGCGAATCCTCGTGCTGGAGGATCCCAGGAGCATGTCAAGAGACTTCGCTCCACTGCCAAACTTTCTCTTTTGTTTAGAGATATCATTGGTGGGAGGAGCGGGCTAGGCCTGACGGTTGAAGCCATGGAATTGACAATGTAGCCCGACTAGAAAGACATTCCGGATGATATGGAAGCCTCTTCACAAGGAGAGGTTATTGTTGGGGCGCTAAACAGGTTGCATTCGTGCTTGGAACGAGAATATGGGGACCTCTCTTTTGACTTGCTTGAGTTACACTGCCAGAGCTAGAAGCTCCTGAGGCAAGTTCATAACCTAGCAGAAGGGGATATCCGCAAGATGCAAGGGCAGTGTTACCTCGAGAAAGAAGAAGACACCAAGCATATAGCTTGGTATGTGCTGGGTCAAGTGGCAGGACACTTGGAGATTGGCAACCTCCCACCTGGGGTTCTCCTTTTTGCCGCCTGTGAGGAAATCCGCAAGATAGTCGGGTAGATGGAAAAAGCCCTACATTCACTAACTCTGCAGAGTTGAGGCGGTATGCCATGCAGCCGCTCCACTCTTGCAAAGCAGGCGAGAGGAAAGGGCCCGTCATGCTCTTCGAGCAGGCGACGAGCATGTCAACTGCCGGCGAATTCTGCAGTAGTAAATGGGAATTGGCCTCGCTATTAGCATTGATGTTGGCAAGACGCAGTGGATCAATAATAAAATTACCAAGGAACTCCAGGGAAACACTTTGATTCCAGTTCACATCGCCTCGAGGCAGCATTGGAATATGATCGAAAGCTCGATTCAAAGAAGGGACAGGCAACCCACTCAGAACACGTGGTGAGGTCCTGCAAAATGCCGAATTATTCTCCAGGCTTGGAAGAATTCCATGATGATCGCTTCGCAAGACAATCGGCTACGTTCTCCACTAATTGCTTAAGGTCTACGGATGGGGGTTATCTCTGTGCTCAGAAACTCTGTCCTATATTTTGTAGAATCTGGCATAGTTGCAGCCATGGCGTCCTCTTATTGATGTATGCAGGCATATCTTGCTCAAGTCGCTTGATGCAGTAGCAACGGTCTACATTCTGCCATTCTGACAACTCAGTCCGTAGAAAGTACCTTGATAAGAATCTGGCGATTTGTTTCTTAGCCCTAATAGATATATCCCCTTGTAGAGTTTATATCAGACTCAAGCTCGAAATATCCTTTCTCATGGCCTGTCTCTGTTGGTAGTTGACCGGCGTGTTGATATCCAGGTTTGCTATGCCCCCGGTAATCAAGCCATTAGTCCTCAACGACGCAGTCACCCTCGACGGCCCTACCCGAGTCGTCTGCACCACTACCCTGCAGCGATATCTTAACACTCTTCTCCTTGCCCTTGGCCGTTTTTCTTAAAGCCTCCGTGACCTCCTGCCGCACATCTCCATCCTCGAACAGGAGGCCGGCGTTTGACCAGCAGGCGATGGCCTTCTTCCAGAGTGCCTTGGGGATCTCCTCAACTGTTGTGATAGTACTACTCGACTCGGTGCGCTGCTATTGTATCTCTGACGTTACTTCTAGAGCGGACTGCAGCTCGATCTATATGCTTACATCGGCGTCGCTCGCACGGTCGGGTGTGATGGCCACGAAAGACAAGTGAGTGGACCTGCCAGCTCGCCTGATGCGCCCGGATGCCAGAATAAGGGGGGCACGCCTGGCATGCTGTATCGTAACCGATAGACTCCGGCAGGTCTTCCGTCTCCTGGGTGCACGGTTTGCCTACCAGGAAGGGCGCAACCACGCTGTTCCGCCTCGACTTCGGGCGGACGTGGTAAGCATCCAGGCTCTCGGCGCCCGTGCTTGAGAGCTGACGGAGTGTGAATCGTGCCTTTGCTGTGTCCACGATCCGCTTCAAATCTTCTAGCATAGCACGGCGTTCGGTGATCTTGGCGTGCTCCAGCTAAACAGGTTTATATTAACTCCCGTGTCCCTATTATGACGGCAAATGGGTAAACTTACGAAGTCGGCAACAGAAACCTAACCCTCGCCATCAGAATGCAAGTAGCTCGCCGCGGCGTCATCCCCACTCGCCTCACTCTCGGGAACGCTGCACTTTAACACGAATGCTGCCGCCTTAGCGATAGTGACAGCTCGGTCTCCGCGGACGCTGTAGCCGCGACCTCGCTAGGTTCTTAACCCAGATCTCGTGGCTTCATAGGAGAACCGCGGGGCCGGATCCACGGAGCCACTGAACTGTTCAGTCTCTAAGTGCATGTCAGCTTAACGATATGATTATAAATGCCTGATGATGTTGGTACGCTAACTGTCTACTCCTTTTTGAACCTTGACCATTATGATGTACTTGGCAAGGCCGTTGTATCGCATCGAACAAATCAGAGAGCAAGTCGGGCCGTGTACCCAAAACCCAACATAGGAGGACGTTGAATCACGGAAGATCCATACTGAAACCAGATGAACACCTTAGAAACTCCTCTTTTACGCTCCGGGCTCATCTCCTCGAGGTCCGATCTAAAACGGACTTTTCATAGTAGACGGGCGCGCAACAATGTTACGTCTTCAATGGAGGAGTCTGACAATGCTTCAAGAGGAGCTCACCCCTAAATAGAGTACATAACAGCACCGTCAATAGAGGAGCCATAGATCCGCTAGTACTTCTAAGATGGCGGACGATAGTCTAGGAAGCCATTGCCTCGAGCTAGAGGATAGGCATCCGTCACATTATGGGGGGCAGTTACAGCGGGTGCAAACCTAGAGATATGATAACGCTAATTATAACTGCTATAGAGCCCACCGTCCAGCAAGTCCAGTGTCCATGCTTGCACCCCATATTCATCTCTTAATCTGGTGCCTTCGATGCTCTGAGAGTCACATCCCAATAGACAGTCTGTTACTTGCTTTTCGAACTACCACAAGGATTAATTATATATATCATAAAAGTCAAAACCACCAAGACACAGCTTCCTTCACAGTTGTCCCAACATGCGTGGCTAAAGCCAACCAACTGCCCGAGCCAGAAGGCAACCCTAAATTCATGAGGAAGGAATATACGTAGGCGATTAAGGCACCCCTGGTAGCTGTGTGTGAAGACGCTGAAGGAGATAGCGGCCAAGGGGGCCCAAGGCTACTCTCAACTGACTGGCGTATAACGATGATTGAAACAACACCATCGCTCGTTTCATATGGAAGGTTTCGAAGTTCCCTATCACCAAAAGTTAGGGACCTCCGGAACTAATGACACCGTTCATTAGTAACGGCTATTAAGAAAGGGCGCCTAGGGGTGAATGAGTGCAATGAAATTGGATGAAGTATCCCTATCGACCTGGGACCTGAAGCGTAATTATGGAGGCATCAATAGCATACTCCACAACTTTCCATGCATGCACCATTCACCATGTATCACCATGTATATGCTAATATAATAAAGCAGGCTTCTCTTTTGCTCTAGCCTATAGAGTAACTAATATGCTAGGCCGTTTAATAGGAGATCACTAATTGACGAAGCTCTACTTGAGCCTACTTACACTGACGTTTGGGGATTACATCACTATGAGCTAAAATAGATGAGCAATGGAGACCCCGACATCCAGTGCAAGGTTAACTATAGCGGCACGTGGCACTCCCAAGAGCATCGGAATAGTTACCCCACACTTTCCGACGACCACGTGCAAGAGCCGAGAACCTTATTAGCAGAGCATCAAACAGGAATACCACCCAAGCCCACAAATTCTGGACTGACTTCTCGAACGGGTACAGTGAACGCGGCTGCACTCTTCGAAATCCGTTGGCCGGGTGCCGGTTTACAGGGGAAGGTGATGATTCGTATAGCTATATGAGGGCATATCCCCAGCAGCGGTTAATCCCTATTCGAAGCTGTTCGACAAAGCACTTATTCCCAGGAATGCTAGCCTGAAAAATGATACTCAGAAATCTCATCACACCTCTACTCATCATGCTCGCAGCGCAAGGGAAAGGCGGCGACTCCGCAAGCGGGGCCGACCCTCTAAGCCTGCGGGTCATCTCGTTCAACATCCGCTACGCGGCGCCGGGGTGGATCCACGAGCGACCGTGGAGTGTCCGCGGCCCACGCGTGATCGCGCAGCTCGCCGAGTCGGCCGCGAACGCGACCGCGGCGGGCGCCGTGCCCGTCATCGGGCTGCAGGAGGCCCTGCACGCGCAGCTGGCCGACATCAAGGACGGGCTCGGGCCGGACTGGGAGCACGTCGGCACGGGGCGCGACGACGGGCGGGAGAAGGGCGAGTACTGCCCGCTGCTGTACCGGCGGGGCGCGGTCGCGCTGCTCGACAGCGTGCAGCGGTGGCTCTCGCCGACGCCGGAGAGACCGTCGTTTTGGCCCGGCGCCGGCAGCAGGCGGTACGTCGTCGTCGGGGTCTTCGAGGACGCGGCGACCGGGCGGCGCTTCATCGCCGCGAACACGCACCTCGACAACCTGAGCGCGACGGCGCGCACTGAGGGCGTCAAGATCGCACTGGATACCATCAGGGAGGTGCAGGAGAAGTGGGGCCCGGGGCTGGGCGTGACGCTGACGGGCGACTTCAACTCGGAGCCCGGGCAGGACGCGTACGAGACGGTGCGGGAGGATGGGTATCTGGCGGACCTGTATACGCTGGTGGATGAGACGCGGCGGTTTGGCCCGTACACGACTTACTCCGGCTTCGACCCGAGTGCGGAGCCCCGCGTGGAGAAGCGGATTGACTTCGTGCACGTGGGACCCAATGACGCATGGTCTGCTAGTCGTTACGAGGTTCTTACAAACGTGCAGGAGGGTATTTATATCAGCGACCACAAGGCAGTTGTGGTCGATGTGACACTCAGGTCGTAAGGCCACTTGGTGACTGGTCCATGGAGAAATGGGGGACGACATACGAAGTGTGCCAATCTTGTACGAAGAAGCACCCGGTTACAGTTTGGTTTGCGACATAACACATTTTCGATACTCAAATAGAGGACGACGTCAACGATGAGGTGGTATATCGTGTTGTCATTGCTTTATAGTCATAATCGTATCTAATTATCGCGTCGACACAGCCATGTCATGAAACGCCCCCCATCCTTTCCTGTATCATATCGTACAATGCGAAAAGTCCCGTTAACCCAGGAGGGCACCTCCAGTCTGGCATTGTAGACGAACACTTAATTGCTTCGTCCCTTCGTGCCGCCCATAGCGTTTTGCACTGAGCCGCCGATGCTGCCCTCGGTGGTGAACTGCTTGCCGATCATGCCCTCCTTGTCCAGAGGGCCGCCGATAGCCTGCGCGGCACCGCCGAGCGCGCCTTTCTCTGAGAAGATCTGTTAGCTTCAACGTCATAGGAATTGGCCTGATCAACCGCATTTTGGGGCCGCCATGAGGTCGAGGCAAGGGGAGAGAACAGAGAACTGGATCTCTTACCAGTGAACTGCTTGCCGATGGCGCCCTGCTCGTCGAACACCTTGGGCTTGTCACCACCGATGCCGGCATTCGCGGGTGTCGTAACAGAGGAGGCGGTTCCGGTGCTCGTCTTGGAGCCGGTGTTAGAGCTTCCGTGAGAAGACATGGTGTTGGATGAGTTGGTTTAGGATGTTTGACGATATCGAATTTCTTAGGATACTCGAGGTTTGTTGCTTGGTGGAAGAAATCAAATATCCAGAGTCTTTAGTTAGCTACCGCCTATTTATGTAAAGTAGAGACATGTACAGGGCAATTATGGCAATCATGATGGCATTCATTACGTTGAGAGTTGAGATAGCGGGATGATGTCATAGAGCAGTACCAACCAGGGACGTCATGTTTGCCGCCCCCCACAGTCGGTAAGTTTACTCAGCATTAAAGAGTCTACACTCCAAAGCCACATGCCATATCAAAGCATTATTGAGACTTTGGGGGTGCTCCCAAGATCCTTCATCCTTTGTTTTCAGTTGTTAGTGATAGAGAAATGCTAGCCCAAAGCATCACTGGCACCTTTTACGACCTCCACTATACTACTCTTCGACCCACGATACTCCCCTCGAGAAAACTAAGAACCATGAATGACGAATATCCGAACTCCGCATCGCTTTTTCAGCGAGTGCACGATAGGTTGCGCTCAAGGCGAGATTCAACACCGGGTGTGCCCGGAGCTTGGCCATGCTGGCATGAAGTCCTTGTATGTGATCAACGATTATGTCCCTGCAAGCTTCGGCATCCCACTCATGTTTCCAGGGCTTTACTCAAACTCATTCGGGTCAAGGATCTTGCAGTAACTCACCGGTGGTCTCTCTACCTCGGCGACAAGCCGAGGCAAGTCAAATACCAGAAACGGCTGATCGTCGTGTCACACCAAAAGACGAGATTGGAGGAGGGCAACCGCAAGAAGATAGATAACAAACCCACAGCAGTGATACTACCGATGGTCGTCGTCCTTAACTGCTACCATTCGGGCATTGCGCCTCCCTACTTGCCGTAACTGCCATTCCTACTTGGCCTTCCAACTGCCCTGCCTTGATGGTAAAAGTATTCCGATATGCGTTGTCGCTTAGGATCAAAAGGCTAGACCTATCTGCTTAGTAGGTTCCGAAGGGCTTCCAAGCGTAACTGTTGCGTTCTTCCTAGTGAGATCCATCACTATGTTGAAGAGAGTCTCGAAGGAACTTGTATCCCTCTTCTTCCTGTTAATTGACCCTGGGGAACCCTTCGTATCCGTGAAAAGGCCGAATATGATAGCCTTCGTTGGCGTCAAAACGTGAGAGACCAGCTCCTGCATTCGACGGAGTCGAAGCGGCGAGTCCTCAAGCCAGGGAGGCTCCTCTACGTCATCATGCTCAAGCAGGAGATGATTAGTGTGACAGAGCACCCCTCCGTTTGCGGAGAGCTCTTTCACCCATTTGTGCGTGCACTCGAGACCAGTTGACCCGGTGGGGTCGGCGATGAGGATGTGGCCGCTTCCTGCAACACCGAGGTTTTTAATTTTCGCCACTGCCTCTTCACGGGATTTCGATTCCAAGGCCGTGCGAAGGGCAAAGTGAATGGGAAGCTTCGACGGGTCCACGCCTCGGCAGCGGATCGCGTTGAGACAACAACCCACGCCGTTGGCGTTGAGGCCGATCTTGCCTATGATTCCGCCTTCTGTCACTTGTGAGATGTCCGGAATGCCAGTGTCAGGCTGCGAAATATGGCAGATGATAAGGTTCTCGGCTTGCTCAGCCATCCAGTCCCAGTTCTGAGACAGATACGATGTTGTGCCGGGCAGAGAACCGGTCAGCCAAGCGAGAGATGTACAGCCATCACTAGGGACGTCGCCATTCCTCATCTTATCCGTGAAAAGACCAAAGTTGATCTCTGTCCGCACATTCAAGGCGAAGATATCTAGGAACGACCGAGCTGCCCCTTCAGCAATTCCTCTAATCTCCTCCAGGTATCGAGGTGCAATCCTTTCTAGAGGCTCGACATATCTTGATGCTTCCTCCGTGACTTCCGGCCAGCTCATCGAACATGACTGCTGGAAGAGATTCCTATAAAACTTTATAGAACCGTGGACACGCTGTTTAGCTAACGTGCCGTGAATGACACCTATCTGCGACAGGATGAGCCAAACTGCTGTAGAGAATGGTGGGAAGGGCGATAGTTACCTGGTAAGGGGTACCAGAACACCGTATTTCAACCATCGCGGGGTTAGTACAACGACGGGTATGTTGGTTTCAGTGTGGGCAATATCTGGGCTCTAACTGAATCGCGTTAATGGATGTTATTGACGCGGCTTTCTGTAGGCATAAGGATTATGAAAGATATTTCTGCGGCGCCACTGCATTAAGGACCATTGGCTTCTCCGAGTCGATTGCTGGATGCGACAATGCGTGTCGCCGTGGACTCCAACACGAATAATTGTCCCCTGGAAAAGACGTATATACATGTATGCACATAAGGCATGTACGATATTGCAATATAGCAACCTTTGTTACGGGCCCCACTTCGGCTCGAGTGTCAAATGGGAAGTTGGGTGCATGTAAGAACATGTAAAGCCCCGATTACTACGTAGTAGCAAATCAGACGAGCGGGGATATGCCGTGAGGCTACTTTAACAGAACAAACAGGCAGTACAGTATTGGCACACCTACTAGACGGTCACATTCTTCAAACATTTTTGGCAACTCATTAGCATTAGTAACATATTAATACAGTATGCATTTAACCAGCTAGAGTTACTTAGCATGAACTCAAGACCCAGCGGGCCCTCAAGTCATAACTCCATAGAACGAATGCCCCCCTTACTTCGATATTCCGATTTAGTGCACGCGGCGCAGAGCTGGTATCGTTTGAAAGCATATTCTAGGTAGCTAATAATTGTACACTATAATAACATGGAAGCGCCGACGTACCACTGCTGTAGCTCTACGCAGATAGGGCTGAGACCCCAATCCATTGCCGAACTGCCGGGTACATACAAGGTGTGTTGCTCAGCCCACGTGCATGCGGGTGGGACCATGAATCAGCCTTCGCCGCTCATCCTGTCAAGCAATATCTCGGCTCCCGTTTAACCAAGGTTTATTTACGGCCAGAAAGCATCACGAAAAAGCTTTAGATAGGCGCCGGAATGGGGAGATTATCTTTGCGGGCTCTTTGCGCGTTTATCGCCTGTGATTACGGAAGCTCTGTGAGCCATCCAGAACTGGCTATCCGCTACGGTTCATAGCTGGCAGGGTGGCTAGGCCGAGTGCACCTGGGTTCCCTTAAGGGCATTTACGCCTGTGACTTGGTAGAGTCGGTAATGGATGCCGGGTTCCTGTGTATTTTATATGACAGATCATGTCCCGAAGATCCTCATTCGATCTGATCTCTCACACAAGTTTTGCTGGACCTCAGGGTAATCGGCACAGGGGATCGTCACTACGGACGCACAGCCACAACGACCGGATCCGTACATTGGGCTGTGGCCCGCTACTTCGGAGCTGAGATTAACAAGCTCCCCCATTGCCGTAAGCTAAGCCCTTGGTCGTCTCTGCTTCATTTACGGCATGTTAAATTGTCCTGGATGCGGGTAATGCAGGCACTCTGAGAATCACCGTACGGGAAAACCAGTGATATTTTGCGCTATAATTGGAGGTTCTGCACCGATACCAGCTGGCTCATTCACTGTACCAGGAGTCCTTCACAATGAGCGGACTTGTTTCTCAATTCGCCAAACTAAACCCCCTCTCCAGAAGGAATCGCAAAGAGGATGAGGAGGATGTCGGAGAAGAAATCGACGACGATACCGTCGCAGGAGGTGGTCACTCAGGACGACAGGGAGAAATTGCTAAGAGCAAGTTGAGGATCAGCCATGCTTTGAAGTCATTCATTGTGAATGAAGGAATTCTTTCCAAGAAAGAAGCCGACCCGGACTCGGAAGAGTCCAGCCAGGCGCTGCGGCAATTGCTGAGGAAGTCGCATATCGACGTCCCTTCGCAGTTAACAGACAGATCGCACCCCCTCCCCGAGTATTTCGTCAGCTCCAGCCACAACACTTATCTCTTGGGCCATCAGCTACACGGCACTTCGTCGGCCGTATCCTATGAGAGAGTGCTCAATACCGGCTCCCGCTGCGTGGAAATCGACGCCTGGGACTATAGCGACAACATAGACGAGCCAAAGGTCACTCACGGTTATACACTGGTGTCTAATATCCCCTTCCGTTCGGTTTGCGAAACCATCCGCGGTGTCGTGGACAGGGAAGCTACCAAGAGCCCTGACAGCAGGGGATATGGAGCGGCACCGATACTGATATCCCTCGAGAACCACTGCGGACCCCAAGGCCAGATGCGCCTCGTCGAGATCATGAGAGAGGTGTTCGGCGACCGCCTCCTAAGTAAGCCCGTGCGGGACAGGGGCCACGCGGAGCAGCAGGGCAGCGGGGACCACGTGTCATTAGAGGAGCTCGGGTCAAAGATCGCCGTCATCGTCGAGTACCACCTCCCCGACGAAGTCAGCAGCAGTAGCGACGACAGCAGCGACAGCGACGAGGAGGAAGAGGAGAGGCAGGCGCACGCCGAGTACAACGAGAAGAGGAAGGCGGCTGCCGCCTCGTCGGCCGGTATCATCCCAGAGCTCGCTGAGCTCGGCGTCTACGCGCAGGCGGTGAAGCCGAGGGACAACTCGTGGTTCGAGGAGGTCCTCAACGACGGGCCCCACCATCACCTCATCAACGTGTCGGAGACTGGGCTCGCGGCCCACCTGCTCGAGGCCAAGGACAAGATCGCCCGGCACAACGCGCGGCACCTTATGCGCGTGTACCCGAAGGGCACGCGCATCTCGTCCAAGAACCTCAAGCCGGTGCCCTTTTGGGCCGTCGGTGCCCAGATCTGTGCCATGAACTGGCAGACGTTCGGCGCCAGTATGCAGCTCAACGAGGCCCTGTTCCACGGCACCGACGGGTACGGTAAGCAATTTCTGGAGTTATTTCTTTCCCCATCTTCTTTAGTCGGAGGGTACAAATTCCCATATGTGGACTTTCAGGAGTCGATAGCTCCCGAAACATGTCTCACGGCCCTCGATTATTCGCCCAATTGACCAGATAGGGCATTTACTGACTCCGGGTGTTGTAGTGCTGAAGCCGGCGTGCCTGCGGGCCGGCGGCGACGGGAGCAGCCTCGGCACCGGCCGCCGGAAGAGGCTGCGGCTGCGCGTGGCGGGCGCAACCGACGTCCCCGTCATCGGCGAGCACGAGGAGGACGAGATCCGGCCGTACGTCACCTGCACGCTGATCCACCCGGACGACGCGGGAGACGACCCGCAGAAGCGCAAGACGGAGCCGTACCGGCAGCACCGCCTCGGGTTCCTGCACAGGGGGGAGAACCCGCCGCCCACGGAGCCCGTCTGGGACGAGACCCTCGAGTGGGAGTACGACGACAACGAGCTCGCCTTCCTGCGCATCCTCGTCAAGAGCGACGTCTCGTTCAAGCATAACCCGATCTTCGCCGTCGCCGCCGTGCGCCTGCTCTACCTCGTCCCCGGCTGGAGCTTCGTCCGCATGCTGGACTTGAAGGGCCACGAGACGAACTGCACCCTGCTTGTCAAGTTCGAGATCGAGGATGCGTAGGTGGGGACCGGTGAAGTGGTCGTAAGTACGTTATATAGAACGGACGCCCTAGCCCTGTCCATGGAGGACAGCGTCCACGAAAACGAATGGAGACTCCTAGGAGGCTACCAGTTATTCCCGAAGTTTGAATTTGAAGCCATGCTTATCTATCTTGCTCTTGCGATATAATGTGAACTGGATAAGTGCTATCGTCCCGGTGTACTACCGTAATAGAAGCTTGGCTCGCTGGGTTAGGTCCTATCCTGCTTGTTTACTGCAGTCTCAGACGAGATATTGGCCTTGTATTTGGAGAATACGGATATCTTGCGCCGTCCGCCCCGCTTAGCCTTTTGGCTTCTTCTTAAGGTGTCTGAATGGTGGTCCCGCGGTCCTCAGAGATACACGATCGGCCCGTTCCATTGGCCGCAGAGCCGCTTGCGTTGACTTCACCTTTCGACGTCTGCCGGCCAGCTCCTTGAACTGGAGACAATCTTCGATTCCCTTGTTTCCCCCTTGGGATCGCGCTCCTTATCGGACGCACCAGGCCCGAGAGGACGTTCCCACGGCCCGCGCTACAGCGGCCGTTGCTTTACGACCTCCCACGCTAACTCATAAGCCACCTTCCTCGAGTCAACGGGCGCCGGTCCTCGTGTCTTGTCCCTGTAGCGAGGCGTATGTACACAGCTTGTCTCCGGGCGGGATATTGCAATGGAACACAGCTCCGGAGTTGGGTGGAGGTGAAGAGGGTAGGTATCAATCGAGACATCCCCGGGAAGAATCCGACATAGAAATGGTACCCGCGGCGAAATGCCGATAATGACCGCTGCCGTCTTTGTTAGCGTCTTCCAATTGCCGCTCCTTCAATGTTCGATTCGTTTTCCCTTACTTTTTGGTCCCACAGCTCGGCAACGGGATGAGAGACGAGGAGAAGAGGCGGCGGTAGGAATGTCAATTCCGGCACTCCGATTTGCCGCCCATGGTTATACTGCGCCCTTGGTTAATTCCTGGGGGACCAGGGACCGAATGGAGCAATTTAATTCAGTCTGTGACCTAGTAGCTGCGGTCTAATGCAGAGAAGCTATATAAAGCAAGTAAGGAGGACTATACTGGTTGGTATCTGTGGCCCGGACTCTGCCGGAAAGTAGCTGATGCTTGGGAATATATTGATATCTTACTCCCAGAAGAGGAGAGTTGGGGGCGTGTAAGGGAATGCACCCACGGGCTACTCAGTGAACAAATTCAAGGCAACAGCGCAGAGCTCACCACCGAGCAAGCACTCCTACGTTAAGAAGGGTCTCGGGACGAATTAGGCTAGCTAGATGGCAGGACTATGCACGGGCGGATCGGTGCTAGAAGGCGGGCGAAATCACTTTGTGATCCATCTATATGCGCCTTTTTGGGTATCTCGATATGGGTACATGGGATGTTACATGTGATATACAATGCGGCCAAGCTATGGCTCGGCTTCGATCTTTGGGGGAATGAGTCCCTCCGCCATGTTGATAGCCCCTTCCATATCGTTCTTGTTGAACAAGAACAGGCCTTGAATAGCAGCAGTGCTAGTTCGGGGCACTGTCTCTCCTTCCTTCGCCTCGCGGAAGAGGCCCAGAGAGTTGAGGCGTTGGAGGAACCTCTCTCGGTGCGTACCATCTGTATCGACGTCGCCGTAGAACCTATCCCACATCTGAGCGGCTTGGTACCGCGTAGCTTCGCCGATGCGGACCATCATGTCTACCCGCCCTGGCCTGATTAGGGCAGGGTCCAAGAGTTCGATGTGGTTCGTAGTAAGGAATGCGATTCTCTCTTCGCCCGCAGTCAGGCCATCCAGAGCGTTCAGTAAACCGGAAAACGTGACTGTAGGACCTCCGTACCCATCGGCCTCCCTCTTACGCCTGTTCAGGAATGCGGAGTCCACATCTTCGAGGAGGACGATAGTTCGCTCGGGAAGCTTCGTAAGAAGGAAGGCGAGCTTGTCGTCGGTGACTCCGATCTCGCTGAGATTGACCATAGCAACGCCGTAATCCAGTTCGCCGGCCAATGCCTGTATGAAGGAGCTCTTTCCGCTTCCCGGCGGACCGAATAGAAGATAGCCCCTGCGGTACGGAATGCCGCGATCGACGTACCACTGCCGGCGCTGGAGGAAGTCTTTCACGTCATTCACTATGCTCTCCTTCACGCCCTCGTCCAGTATCACGCTGCCCAGGGGCCGCTTCCTCCGCGGCTCGCCCAGCGGCACCCAGTCGAAGTTCCGCACCGTGTACACGATCGTCTTGCCCTCGTTGGCCTGCATGGCGATGGCGCGCGCCTCGGTGAAGACGTCCTCGAAGATGTGGCGGTGCGCGTAGAGCGTCGTCAGCTCCATGGTCTCGTGGGGCTCGCCGGTGGTCGTCTTAGCGGTGGAGTGCTTCTCGCGGGTGACGGCGATGTAGGCGTGCTTGTACTTGACGATGTGGCGACCGAAGCCGTGCTGGAGGAAGAAGCTGGCGCGCGTGGGGCCGTTGGGGTTGTTCGACGAGGAGGCTGACATCGCGGTCGTTACCGCGAGCTTGTTGACGCGCGTCAGCCTCTTCGCGACGAACGACGTCTGCGGCGGCAGCTCCGACAGCCACGCCAGGATCCACGGGTACGCCGGGTCCTGCCTGCTGATCTCGACGTTGACCAGCATCCGCCGCCGGATCACGCCTGCCGTCGCGATGGCGCCCCGCCGCGCGAAGGCCAGCACGGCCCCCAGCGACGCAAGCCCGAACCCGCCGGCGAAGACCGGGTTGTCGAGCAGCGCATTGAGGTTCAGCAGTGACTGCGTTGAGGTGGTGGCTTCAGACATGACGTCGTGAAGGCAGAAAGCCCAGGCAGTCAAAGAGATGTTCGATAAGCATTGATAAGAGCTCACATTTTAATTCGATGATGACTAAGCACCCAGCTCTTATCCGCTAGAGGGCCACAGGTAGCGTTTCTGTATAAATCATTTTTGAATCATTCGGAATGACTCAACGTCGGAATGATTCGTTGAATCGTTCTTAAAAGTTCGAACTTTTCGGACCAACCTGCCTCCGAAGGCTCATATGTTTAGGTTTGGCAACGCAAATTTTATGAGATTCCTAGTTCGCTATTATTATTTTATAACGTTTTTTCGAAATAACTTCAAAGTTCGATAAGGTACGTTCGGGATATCGCGAGTAAGCGAAAATAAGGTTGTTTCCCATATAAAATAAGCTATAAAAGCGGGGGGTCGAGATAGGAAAGGGGTCCCTAAAAGTGCCGGGAAGCGCATGGGCCACCGAAAGGTTCGTTTGCGCATGATTCCGTATCATACGCAAAATTATGAATGATTCGGAATTATTCCGAAACATAGCCACAGGGCGTCAGCATCAACAATTTTAGGTCACTGCTAGCCCGCGCGTTGCCCTGAAACGGAAAAGATTAGTCACTAAGAGCCTCAAAGGGCTAAAGGTGTTCTATTAGAGGAAGCTGATTGGGTCAGATTAACGAATAAAAATGAGGCTTGGTGTAGCTAGAAAAAATTGTGTTGATGACGCCCTGGGGTCCCTAGCGGATATGTCTGGTCTGCGGACTTGCTCTTCCCGCGGAGCAAATGTACATATTTTCTACCTGTTAATGGGTAAAATTGTTCTATACTCAACCTTTAATAACATCCCATATCGCTTTTGTTCATTCTCTTCGTATATCAACGTTTATTATAATATTGTTTCAGATTTACTTCGGAAGCTTGCCGCAGATAGCTCACGGAAATGATACTCGGGCGATCCCTCTTTTTCGCTCGGCAGAATCAAAGCAGGGGGCATTTAATGTATCGCCCAAGCATGAAGTGGTGATACGAGGATGCCGAACTTCTGCACGCAACGGTCCGCTGCGCTCTCGATGTGACAGGTCAGGGGGTGAAGGGCTAATGCATCCGGCAGAGGCATGGATGAGACACTGGATTGGACGAAGCAGTAGGGATGGTCCACGGACGCAGCCATTCGCCCCTCAATCCCGTGACTGCGAAAGGGTATTTGCATTTTTCTCAGATAAAGATGCTGTCGGCCTGAGACTACGAGCCATCATCTTCCATTGGAAGTCCGTTGTATGAGCTGACTATTATCAAGTCAAGCCTAGAACAGACCCGGCAGGATTCGATCCTCAGACCTTGGTTATTCTTAGCAGTAACCCTGTACTTGAACCTCTTTCACCTGATATAAGTATAAATAACATCTATCAATGCTTGAAGGTGGCTCTGGACATGACTGTTTTGGCTTCTAGCGTCTAATTACACAGTCACCGAACTTTGGTTCCATCGGGACCCGAGTACGACGCTTTGCTGTGTGGTAGTGTCTGTTCTTAGCCCGCATGTGTCAGACTGTCGGTAGTTCATATTAATGATGGTCAAATATGCAAGCCTTATGGACGTCATACAGCGTCAGCAGGTCCCATCAGAGTCGCTGCAGGGCACCTAGAGGTGGTGCGATAACGCCGTGCTGTCGCCACCCTCCGAGCGGACAGGAAGTCTAGACCTGCTGCGTTCACTGGCCTCTGACTCATTGCAGGAGACGAGTTGCTCTTCCTTACCGTGAAATCTTGCGTGGGGCCAATAGATACGATGTGTTCATATACGGCTCCTGCTCTCTCGCGAACCACGATTACCAGTGTTGGTGGCCAAAAAAAGGGGCTAGGCACAGCTCTAAAAAAAGTACATTTGCAACCTGTTTAGAGCAGCATGTGCAATTGAGTGATTTGCATGCAGTATTGGAAAAGAGGAAATGGATTTAGAACTTTTTAATGCTAGCAAAAGTAGGCAAGCAGCTCGATGGGAATAGGACATCATATCTTCGAACGTCATGACGTATACTGGGGGCACAAGATGGTCGCATCCACTGTATGGGTAAAGAACTTCCTATTGGGTAGGACCCGAATGCAATCAATTACTGGGAGGTTCGCCAAGGTAGATATTCCTCTCTAATTGTAGCTCGCTTAGGCAGGACTTTGCGATCTTATCATCGGACTGCATCTCGGGCCAGACAGAGAAGCGGCGGGCCCGACTTAGCGTGGCTCAGCCACCTCTCCGGCTTTCTAGCCGCGGCGGCTGTGAACCCTGAAACACATTCAAGATATTATTGGAAAGTACTGGGAAGGATTAACCCAGGTGACGTGATCGGCGAGCCGCAAGGCGTAAGGCCATAGGGCTGACTGTATCAGACCGCCCCTTCAGCTTCGCCTCATATATAACGCAGCGGCGACGTTACATGTGGGACCGCCCGTATATCCTCGCGCGGACTTCCACGATGCTATTTCCATACGACGCCATATATCATGGAGTGGCAAACCGCCATGCAGCAACTAACGGGAAGACGGAGGCGAACTTATCAAGACTGGCAACCTGAACGACAAATATGGCTAGAACGATTCAGAAAAGACGTGCCGTGAAGGTGCCACGAGTAAGGCTTGACACGACATTGGCTGAGCTATACCGTGCGAATGGGATTTCCGGGGATTTTATCGTCACGATGTACTGCGTTTTTGCACACATGGATCTCCACCCAGAATTTCCAAAAGAGACTGTCTACCCCGAGGACGAGGAGCCTGTTCCATACTCCGACAACAAAAGCGAGCAAGACCGCCTCCGTAGCGTCATTCTTGGATTAAAGCCTCTCCGTAGGGCTTTCGGGCTAGGGGACGTGGACGTGATCTTCTTCGGTCCCAATATCTCGGCGGAGGGAATGGAGCGCGCGTTATCACAACTGGATCCAGATCAGAGACACCGTCCACGGATCATCGACTTGAATCAAGGCGCTGTTTTTAACAGACTTCTCGAAGTCACACAAGATAAGAAACTCTTATTCTGGCGGCCGCAAGGATGGATGACAAACCATGATTGCCTGAACGACCCCGAAGAGGCGTATATGATAAACTCCAAGAAATTCCTTGTCACGTCCGGAATACGCACTCCCGCGTCAGAGATAGTCAGCTTGCGTGACACCGACATCACGGATCGATCATCTATCTTCTCGGTGAGACCGCTCCCTTTTGTGGTCAAGCTATGCAGGGCAGGCTGCGGCTTCGGGACATATATCGTGACCAACGAAAGCCAACGTGAAGAGACGTTGGCCGCCATGGATAAATACAAAGCGAGGGGAGTTGATGAAGTATTGATTTCCGATTATATCGACCTGGTGCAGGATCTGAGTGTCCACTTTCTCATCGGTGCTCCTACAAGCGAGCACAACCGCAGTAATCCCCTCATTCTCGGTGTCACAGTACAGACCCTCACGAAAGAGGGCAAGTGGGTTGGTGGACATATCGACTACAGCGCCCAGGCGGCGCTCCACGATCTAGTCTGGGAGACTGTACGCGATACCACACAGAAGCTTCCGGAAACCTTTATGGGCTGGGCCGGAGTCGACATCGTTGTGGACAAGAACGGAGAGCAGTATGTCGTTGACCTCAATGCTCGATTCACCGGTTCAATGCCGATCTGCTTCATGTCGGGGCACTTCTGGAAAGAAAGGGCCTTGCGACTGGCACAGTTCGCTGCATTTGAGTATCACGGGGCCCCGGATGACGTATATGACGTTCTGAGTCCTTTGATTCGAACTGGACAGGCCGTAGTCACCGCTACAGCAGCCATTGAGGGCGGTCTGAATATGGCTGACATTATGTGGGGTGGTGAAAATCACCAAAATTTGGCGCTTGTTGGTGACTACATTAGGTGGAGACTTGCAAGAACATGATGCACGAGAAAAGATCTTAGAAACAGTCCCGCGAGGGAATCATGCATGGGATTGGGCGCTGTAACACTATTTATACCTCTGCATTGTATAGACTAGAAATAGATTTGATATTTCTCGTTAACAAGATACTATTAAACTTGTCCATGCGTTGCCTCGATTGTCCTTTCAGCTGCTTCATCTAATTACAGGATATTATCCAGAAGAGGAGTCAATGGCTCAGCAGCAGTAGTAGCGGCTGCTCGCTGGGTGCTTGTTGCGGGGTCTAATGGGTGGTTTTGGCTTGGATGGGATCAGTGGACGAACCGTCAACCTGTTCAACCTGCTCGCCGCGATGTCCGTGATTGCCTATGTCTATAAGGGCATGCAACGCTACCTCACCGACACTTTACATTACGCTGTTTGAATCTTCCGGTAAGTGGATAGAGCACCTGGTACTGTGAGGAATGTCGGGCCCTCAAATGCAAAGGCTTGAAAATGGTTGACTTGCCCCTATTGTACCCCATTATTCCAAAAACAACTCGCATCCCTCTCCTAAATATCTAGGCCTGCTGCAGTTCGCATTCTCGAACGCTTTGCCCTTGACCTTGCAACAATAACATCTTCATCGAAGATGGATGTGATGCTAGGATGCTTGCAAACCTCGGTGGCCCACTTGTGGAAGTTGGGAGCTTTTGCTTCTATTTGTGCGTTGAGGCTCTTCGGGTATACCCCATGCTTAGACAGAGTCACTGCTCGAATGACAAAGGGGCCCATGATAACCTTCAATTGCATAGAATCAGCCATAGTCCAGCTTATGGATGATGGACGCACTTACCTCAGCTAGCGTGAGTTTATCACTGCCCCCAAAGAATGGATTCGCATCTTTCAAGAGCGGCTCAACCTCCTTCAGCAGGCCGGCAACAGCTTCGTCGACGACCTTCTCAGCATCGTCGTCTGTGGGCGCCTCGAACAGCTTGAACAGAATCGTGTGGAACTTGGTCCAATAGGCATCGGTGAAGAAGCTCATCTTCGCGCGGCGCAATGCGCCCTCTGTGGTGGTGGAAGGCGGGCATAGATGAGACGGATAGGCGTCAGCCAGGAATTGACAGATGACGGTCGATTCAACGAGAATCTCGTCGTTGAAGATCAGGACTGGCACGAGAGCTCGGGGGTTGAGTTTCAAGAAGCTTTCTGGCCGCGGCCCGTCTACGTTGATGATTCTCTCCTCAAAGGGCACCTTAAGTTCCGCGAGGGCAACATTGGCACGATTCGCCCCTGTGACTCGGATGTTAGTACGGGCATAAATGAGAACCTTCCACACTTACATGTGCAAGTGTAATTCGTATAAAGTATGAGTTTGTTGTCGTTGGACGCCATTTTTCAAGGTTGTGAAGGGATCTGGAATGGTTTCCGAAAAATGTGAAAGATCGATCGGGCTCTCGGCATCAAATACCCTTGAGCCGAAATGAGATCACATTGCACCAAAAAGGTAATGGGCAGTGCCGGTCCAATAAGCAGCGGATCCCGTATTCCCTCGGCGCCACGCTGACTCAGCTATGTCTCCCAGCTCCTGTAATACGGCACAACTGGGGATACAAATACCTTCTGACTGGGGATGCAAATTCGGCGGCTGTGAGATGTCCGTATTATGAGCGCCATAGTCGCCCACTTTGTGTCCCACATTGACTGAGCCGGCTTCGCATTTAATCACCCTCAACCATCGACCCCAGATCCTCGTCCATACCCTGGTATTAGATATGGGGACGTTGATTGGCTCGCGCTGCAGAGCCGTACGTCCACCATAGACGACAACCAGGTTAGACAACCCTAGGAAGTCAGTCGGGCCCTATCTGGGCAATATGCAGAGAGGCCAGCGGCCAATAGCATGTCCTCCCAAGGACCATCTGCATGCGACAAAGAGGAGAAAAGTCAGAACGTTACCTTAATGGACTGGAGCAAGACCCTATGCACTGCAACAGGGTGGTACCGCTGTTCAGCTAATATCACTTGGCAAGAAAATAGGTATGGACCCAATGAGTAGGCATGGGCATATCTCGTTTTGGAAGTGTTGACGTCCCCAGAAACTTGAAATAACAAGTCGGTTATCTCTGCATGGGTAGAACTCCGCTGTTCAAGCGGCCGCTCCTGGGCGATGCTGGTCCTTATTCTTATTTATTCTCCTTTCACATCCGGATTCTGTTCCCAGAGGCTTGTAGCCATTCATGGCCTATGACCTTCGCTTATGCTTGAGGGCGTAGTTGGGATTCAAACCTGAAAACTGGACAATGGAATGCGACGAGATCTCTGAAAAGACCGTGGATAGCATGGGAGAGAAGATGTTTCCGATGGGGCGGGAGAAGGCCCTCGCAGTTCACGTGGAAGAACCGTGCCTTTCGGGCCCGCCAAGTTGTCTCGTAATGGACATGGCGGTCTCAAGGATAAGAGGCATAGCTATCATCGCTACGCTTGCGTGTATCAACTTCCTCAACACCATGGGCTCTGGTATCCTCATCGCCGCACTCCCACGCATCGCCAGCGACGTCAACATTCCGGACGGTCTAATCCTATGGCCCGCCGCTGTATATGCTCTGGCAGCAGGATGCCTTCTGCATGTTTTCGGGGCCATCGGTGACATTGTTGGCCCCAAAAGCATGTGGGTGGTTGGAAGCTTCCTTTTCGTCGTCTTCACCGTTGCCGTTGGTCTTGCGGCAACAAGCATGCAGATCATCTTGTTTCGGACGTGCCTAGGGATTGCCATGTCGATGTGCCTGCCCACGACCGTCAGTCTGATAACAAATACCTTCCCCAGGGGTCAGTGGAGGAATACCGCTTTTGCTATGAATGGCATGGCTCAACCTCTTGGATAGTACGTTACCTGTCATGGCATTACGTTCCAGCACTAGCTCTGCTTTTCTCAAATGAAACGACCTTGCTAATCTTGTGTCCATGCAGCGCACTCGGGCTCGTACTCGGTGGGATCTTCACTGACACCATAGGGTGGAGATGGTCATACTATATCATGGCGATGATCAACTTTTGTATCTCAGTTACATCTATTTGGTCTCTTCCCACAGTGACACATCCCTTCAAGAAAGAGTGGACGCGACAGCTCCGTGAAGATGTGGACTGGGTAGGCGCGACAATTCTCAGCGCCTCACTCGGCATGCTCATGTATGTCCTGGGAATGGTGACGTCTGACTACCGGAACCTGAGAAAAGCATCGAATATCGCACTCCTTTCTATCTCCCTCGTGTTGCTCGCGGGCTTCCCCTGTTGGATGTATTGGCAAGCCAAGCACGACCGGCCAGCACTAATACCCAATCGCTTATGGCGGCAAGCGACCTTTGCTTCGGCCTGCCTAGGTGTTTTCTTCTGCTGGGCCTCGTTGAACGGGATAGAGTACTTCACGACGCTGTTCTTCCAGCAGGTACAAGGACTACCGGCGCTGGAATCCTCCATTCGATATTTCTCCCAAATCATCATGGGGACTTCTGTCAACATTGTGCTCGTCTATCTTATATCGCGAGTCCGGATTGTTGTTCTGGCTGTGGCGTCTGCTTGCATCACCTTGGTATCGCCCGCCATTATGGCGACTGTAGGTGTTGATGCAAGTTATTGGGCCGGTCCCTGCTGGGCTTTGTTTCTCTGTCCCGTGAACCCCTGGGGTAAGTTTCATGGTTCATGTCTCTAAACACAGACGCTAACAGGTTCGCTAGTGCTCTTTAGCATATCCAACTTGTTAATATCGGACGCGCTGCCCGCTGATGAACAATCGCTAGCCGGCGGAGTGTTCAACCAGTTCGCACAATTTGGTAATTCCGTTGGGTTGGCTATCACAGCTGTCATCGCTGCTTCGGTTACGGAGCACTCGAGCGAGCTGGGCGAGAAGACACGGTTGATGGATGGGTTCCGGGCAGCGTTCTGGGCTATATTCGCAAGCACAGGTGCTGTTATTGTCATCAGTGCGGTCGGCTTCAGGAAGGCAGGCGTCATCGGTCAGAAAGGCACGGTAGACGAGGATATGTCTACAAAAACACTGGAGGCAGGTTCGCCTTGCTGACAAATGTTTGTAAGATGAGGAAAACTACTCGAGCACAGATGACTCTGAATTCAGCTCTACAGACTCGGTTGAAACATGGGAGGAGGTGAAGCACATGTGAAAACCGAAAAGGGGCATTTACAACATAGTTGTTGGCCCTCCCGGTTGGACATAACCCCATTCAACAACATCATCGCGAAGACTCAAAGAAAGTGTTTAAATCACTGGCTTGACGGATCGGAAGACCGGGGGACAACGCTGAGCAGCGACTTCACAGCATTGTCTCCATTTCGCAGCTACCACCTCTAGAAGCCTGACCTAATCATGCGTTTAGTCAACAGCCATGATTACACCATTGTGAAACACGGGTTCTAAACCGCATGATCACCGGCAGCAGCACCAACTTTGATAACAAACTCCCTGTTGCTTATAACCTAACGTCTGGATCGACTATAAAAGCTGAACCCGTCTTTTCAAAGCTCTTCCTGCCTTCCTCTCCACCGCAGAATCCAAAACTCTAAGAACAGACGTTTTGAATGTCCAGAAATCTGGGTGCGAAGACCATGCCGAAAGGATAGTTATCCTACACAAGTCACACCCACGAGCCTCCCTTAGGGACATGTCGGCAGTGAGCCCCGCAGATCTCATGGTATGGAGCCCCAGCAAAGCAGGAGCTCGCCTATCGACAGGGTCTTCAGAGGCATAGATACGGGCCAGAGCGGTTTTAGTCAGTCGGGGCAGTCTACGCCTGCCGGAGTGGAACTCAAGAAGGAGGAGTACAAGGACAAGGGCAAGGAGGAGCAAGGCAAGCAATAATGGAACTCAAGCCTCGGTCCCTGACTCCGAAGCCCATGAGGGCATTAGACTATTTTAGAACCTGGAAGGGGGTCATGACTTGCATTTTTCGTTCGCAGTGAAACCGAGGACTTCGGGTCTCTGTGCGTTCTTTTTCCTCTAGGGGCTGCTTGAAAAGCCTGTCGGTTGAGCAAGCACTTCAAGTAGTATCATTTGCGTTACCGCAAGACTGAAGGGAGGCTGCAGGACCAAGAGCTCGCCTCATCCTAGCAGTATTAAGAGAGTTCACATGAGGCTTTGCGAGCACATTTCGTGCCCAGGACCTGGGATGGCCTGGCCCGTGGACAATAGCATGTTGATGTCGTGCCTAAGAATCATATATCAGCGTGCTTCGTGCCCCCTTGTGGATGCAGGGCGCTTCGGTTGTTGTCAACCAGAGGGTTGATGTACGGGGATATGTGTATTGGAAAGTGTAGGCCATCAGATACACTGTAAATTCCCTCGAAGTTGATCGCTGCGGCTAGGGAAAACCGAAAATGCTGCTATCGCGAACATCTGTGTGATGGTAACACTTTGGAGACGAGTTGCGGGAGTGAGCATCATACGAGCGGGCACTCGGTGCCCCTTTCCTGACTCTGATCCGGCAAACCAAGCCGAAGTATTCATGTGTATCTAACTTAGGTAGCTAATGGTGAGAAGTACAGGAAGAAGATGATAATCATCCGATGCGTGCTTTTCAGAAAAGACATACCCAACACGCCTGCCTAAAGTAGCCTTATAAACACGCTCAGTGATACACTACATGCCACTCATGTGGGGGTTTTCCAAGGGGCCGAAAGATTCAGTCAGTATTTCTGGATCGACTTGTGAACAACCTCGCAACATCGTAGGAAACAACGGAACTACGGCATCGTCCTCCTGGCGGCCTTAGCGCTTGGCGAGTACTCTACGGCCTCAAGAGTTGCGGCCGGCTCCGCAGCTCCCTGTACCACAGGTACACATTGCTGCACTCCTGCTGCCGTGTTGGTTGGCCTCCGGGTCTGCGTGTCTCTCATTCTGCGCCGGATATGTCCATTCATACCATGATGCTATCCTCTGGGCTGCGGTCTCTGCTTCACGGACCATCGCGGAGAATGCCGCTGAATAACTAGTAGTACGTGCGGTATGATATGACAACACTGTCCGCAGGCCCTGCAGTTGGTCAGCATCACGCCCGTCCTGCGGTGGCATTACCTCAGCATGCCTTACCGGCCAGCACATGCGAGGCCTCGCTGCCTGAAGCATGCCGATGCGGAACCCGAGGGGCAGGTTTATCTGATGGAGGACCTCGATCATGCCAGCATAACCTGACCGCAGGGAGGTCGTCCACGGACGCAGTAGCGGGGAAGACGCCGGCTGACGTGGTGCGCTCCCTGCGCCCCCACGCCGTTGGGTGCGAGTCCGTCTGGCAAGAAAATCGGGCTTGCTCGGGTGGCTTCTGCAATTAGCCGGGCCACCGTGAATGGAGGGCCGATTCGGTCGTACAGGATCGAAGAGGCTGCGTTAGGCGGCGATGGTTGGATTGCTGTTGGGCCGGCATCACGCCAGACCGACGAATGGGAGACTACTCGAGGCGACAGGTGATCCCTATGGAACGGATGCTGCAGGGAAATGGGGTTCCTTTGATCATAAGTATGATTTCAAGAACCCCGAGGATTGGCGGCGCCCCACGCGTATGGCGCCGCCACGATTGTTCTGGCCATGCTCCGTGTCGTCAATGCAGGTAATCTAAGCCGGTAATAATGACCGCTCTGAATTCTCCTGCAATCATTCAAATAGTCAAGATTGCCATGCAGAATTCGTGAAAGCATCTATAGTCTTCCGCCGTGGCCGGTCGATACGTATGTCGGTGGGAAGTATTTACAAGATGGATGCGGCTCCTGTCGGCAGCTTCAAAACACCATCAGAAGAAGGTTCTTGAACTCCGGCTTTTGAAGGCTGCTCTGCCGTGCTAGCTGAGTGGTATGCCCTAACAACCACGGACTCCAGGAGTAACCCTGGATATAGTTATAGGGGCTGGTGGGATTTTGTTTGAGAATCCATGCGGGCCAAGGCCAGGCATGAGCGGAGTAGAAGAAACCCAGAATACATGATGTAAAGTTGGATACCTCACAAAATCATGACTATACTTTACCGTCTCGCGAGAAATACACCGGCAACTTATTAGAGTTTCCGAGACGATAGCAGTGGAGTTAGCCAACCATTGCGGTGTGATGTTCGATCGTCTTGTCGAAACCATATGCGGAAGGTCAATATCCACTCGCTCATGCAAAGGGTAAGCACGCTTACAGAGAACCCGAATTGCATTTGCTTCGGAGAGGATGCTAGATTGAACACCGAGGCCGATGTTGTCACGAATATTATCCAGCGTCTTGTGGAGTTACTGCAGCGACCCTTGATCGGTCCGGCGTGATCATTTCCTGCCTCCTTCCCGATTGATACCACACGTGTACAACTCATCGATCACATTTCGGGAATCAATCGGAATCTCCACGATGCTGCAGGTGATCGATTAAGGTGTGGACATTTCTCAGTTCGAGAAACGCGGGAAGTAACCAAGGGGAGGCAATCTATTGGAGCAATAGATGTGATATTGAAGGGGTTCTTTCTTTTGCTCCCTCTTACAAGCTGCAGGGGTGGGCCAAAACTATTACTTCAGCACGCATTACATTGTCTGCGAGCAGTGCTGATACAACGCCACCGCGACGCCTTGTGTCTGTATCGCTTGAGGCTTCCAATAGTTTGGGGGGTGTATAGCCGAAAGGCAGTGAGGAATCGGGGGGTTAGGGACGATTTCTAAGCATCACCCCTATTCTTAGCAAAGTTTGAGAGATGATGATAGGACTTGCTTTAGTGGGGGAACACCGCTGGGTGGCTAAGCAGCTGTAACCCCCACCTATCTTATCTTCCATGCTGGAAAGCCGTTGATTAATAAGACAAATAGGAAACTTGTCTTTCCTGATCCGCAGCGTCGGGTCATCCACGATCGATCCGTGTATATACATGACCAACAGATTGAAACTCTGATTCAGGTTGTCCTGAGCTGTCCTCATTCTCTTTGTTTGCGAATACGGAACTGATCCCCCTGGGTGATTTTGATTGCCTAATGACCGACCAGTCGGCTTAAGCGTCTCTAGTGGGGAGCCAGCACTAACTTGGGAGAACGATCACCATTTCCCACGTGGTTGTCCTCTTTTGAGGGGCTAGTCGGGGAAAGTATAAACGCCATCCATCCATGGCTTGGGACACTGCACTCTCGCCGGTAGCGCGACCAGGAAAAGGTGTTGTCCTCCGCCGTCTTGCATCTAGAGTAACTGGATCTAAGACCGGCGGGGACTCTGCTACTCGTCGACGCGGCACCCCGGTGCACGGAGTAAAGAATGCGGTGAGACGAGGGGGCCCACACTTTTTGTTGTCGTCGGCTACTCACGGGGTACGGATCCAACTCTTGGCTGCATCTGCCTACCTGCATATGCAGGCCTGCAAGCACAACCCATCCGGGAAGCAACAGCATAGACCATTCAGGGAAATGGAAGACGATTGAGTCAAAACATCCAAATCGGGCATACGAGAGTTGTGAGTGGTGCCTCAGTCTTCAGAATATCCCGAGCCATGAGACAAGTTTGAGTAACTATGCTTTCTCTTCCGGACCTTGGGTGTGATAGGAGATAGCAGCAAGCTCTGATTGATTCAGATCTTGGAACATCGTTTAGTGCGAGCATAGTTATCCCCTGTCAAGGAATAAACTCGGGAACTAAAACAGACGCTAGCCAAAGCCACCCCCTAACGTTCCCTAAACCTTAGCCCCTGCGGGTTTAGGATTACATGGTTCATGGCTAAGTGGGGATTTGGCCTGTCCAACAAAACCCGTTCATGTCTTCCACTCTGGGGCATAAAGCTTCAACAAAGCGAGGCGAGGGAAGGGAAGATATCCGTCTACATGACCCAGCAGTACGTTGGTGCTGAATGTTGCACCTTACTCATTTGGAGGTCTTGAACAGTTGACCTAGGACGGTGTTCTTGTACATATCACACGAGGTTATCTTCTTGACTACCACACAGCGCGACAGTAGTAAATCTTAGCCTGCGCCTGTGGTTCGCGCGCTAACCACCTAACGTTAGGTAGGCGGCGTGGATGCCAAGCCAGGCACTCCAGACCCAGCGCCAGACGACGTTTTCATAGAACAAGCCTCCTTATCCACAATAACGATAGCTGGTGCGGCAGACCCACAACACCTCTAGGGTACATTTCGTTGATCTAGTCGCACCGGTATGACTGCCCAAACAGCAAGGGAATGCTAAGCTTGATGGGCCCTGCTATACTCAACTGCATAATGTCGCGCCTTATTAGCGTGGGCAGCAAGCTACCATATACCGAGGGAATTAAACTGTTGCCGATCTCAGGCAAAAAGTGGCACTGGTAGGTAACACAGATTTCCGGTCATGTGGTTTAATATTCCATGCGTATCTTCTAACGAAAGTTCATTTCATACATTTACACATATGTGCGTACGGAGTCTGTATGGGCCACACCTCGGACGTGCGTGTAAATCCAGTAGGTACCTAGCCTAGCTACATACATACAAACAGTAGCCAGGTGCTTAAATGAACGTCTGCCCAAAAGCGAGGCAAAGCAGCCTCCATTTATCCATTCTACCTGCGGCTCCCTCATGTCCCTGCCCAAGTTGTGTTCGGTTTATCCACCCTAGTTGCTTGTCTCGGCCCAACAACTCGCCAGACATGGTGTTATGTCGTCTGTAGCTGACCTCATAGTTACCTCGCGCATCACTCCAACCACCCACCAATAAAGATCCGCCTTTCCGTAGGGCTGATTTATACTACCAGAAGCCTCGCGAACAACGTGGCTGGATGAACCCCTTTTCCACGTGGCGCAGCAAGGCTCAACCCAGCCCATACCGGCTATTTGCTTCAACAAAGACCTAATGTCTGGTCGTCAGCAATTTCGTCATACTATATCTTCCACATCTGCCTAAACGCCCTAGTGGCAAGATCCGAAGACGGCAAACTTCACGTTATCCACCGAACTACAGGCAACAGCCTCTATTTATAGGAAGATCACCCGTCTTACTCACCACTGAGCCTTGGATTTCTCAAGAGTCGGGCGACTATGATCCAGTTAGGTGAGCTCTTATACCGTTCGTCTCCATGGTCCCTCCACCCCCCTCGAAGTATGCATACGACACTGCCCCGATTGAGCCATACTGCTACAATGTTGCCCTGGCCACATATACCTTGTTGTCCAGCGGAGTGAATGGGGATTTGGGACAAGCTGCATGTCAACGAGTTTGCCAACTGGCAGCCGATGATTGTCTTGAGTGTCCCTTCCTTTCGGACGGCTAAGGGACTAAAGCCCTAGGTTGGCATCAGTGAACGACGGCAGTTACATAGGCACCTACCGTGGTATTGATGGCAGGGGCATTCTTGAAGGGGCAAGTAATGCTTCAGGCATCTGCACCGTCATTATTATCATTGTTATGATACGCATGTGAAGTGCGCCTTCTGGAGGGGCCATCGTGCCTGCCTACATTGCGCAGATGCCTACCTACATATCTGGGTATTACGCCTCCCGATCGCCGTTCCCTCTGAGTCGATGTTTGGAAATTGAAGATACCTATAATATACGGAGATTGTATAATGCGGTTGCTCCAACTCCGAACCACTATCATCTCATGGTTGCCCTTCCTTATTGTCTCCCTGCATTGTGTCCGATGATTCACATCCCTCACGTCAGCCAAATGAACCAATGGTACGAACCAAGCAAACCCTCGTCACCGGCTCACTCTATGACCAGTTTTCTATTAAACAAGGCCATCTTGCGAGGCTCTACTCTCTGGAACTATTCTGGCACCGTTTTCTAACCTTCTCTAGACGAACCCCAACACAGACCTTTTTCGCCGCACACTTTATCTTTTGCCCCTCCTTGTGTCCAGCTAATACGAGAACCTGCTCGTGATCGCTGCACTTCGTTTATTCGTTAGCCACAAAGCACTAATCGAGGACAGACTCGTGATTCATGACGGACAACCGCTACATGTGGCCGCTGGTCATTCTCCACTATGTATACCCTACTACCGTCTTCCTTTACTTTGCTGTGACATCTAGCATCGCAGTCTGCACTCTTCAGACTGCCTCAGCTGCTGCCAAGCCCACCCACGTCCGCCACAAGGTTATTGTTTACCTTCTCATCGCCTGCATTCTCTCCTTTGCGGTACAGGTCATTGTCAAGATAGTTGAGCTCCTCCTTTTCCGACGATGGCCTACCCAAGACACCACCATCGGTCTGCTGTCATGCATCCTGGTTTTTGGAATCGAGCAAAACTCCTTGGGAGATGCCTCGAGTGTTGTTTGGTACCCATTCTATGGGTCCTGGATTATTGCGCTGATATTCGAGCCTGCCATCTCCGTACTCACAATCTTGACTTCAAGGCATGAGGGCCTTCATTCCTCACGCTCCCCATTCATGGTACTGGACGCCAGTGTCGTCCTCATTCGTTACATGGTCATTATCGGCGTCATCGCAACCTACTTCGTGTGGAAAGGCGCTGAGAGTTGTGGAGACCTTGATGAGGAACGCAGGCCACTCATTCCAAAGAAACCAGACCAGAGGTCTAGCGAGGGAGACAACTCGGCAGACAGTGGGTATGGTACCAACACGGAAACTACCAACACCGAAGCGACGAATACTGAGACTGTCAATTCTCCCAGCGAACCCGAATCTCCCTGGGAGCGGCATGAACGTCTTGCCCAGGAGCAGATGCAAAAGCGTTTGCAGAGCGAGGGCAGCTGGGTTGCATATGTTAAGGGATTTCTGCTCTTCTTCCCATACATCTGGCCTGTTGGCAACCGTCGCCTGCAGTTGTATGTCGGGCTTGTTGGTCTATGTATACTTGCCGGAAACGCCCTCAATTTCCTCGTTCCGCTTCAGCTGGGCGTTGTGATGGATAGTTTAAATGGCGTCTCGGGCAAGAACCCGTGGACGCAGGTGGTTATCTTCGCTGGGCTTCGGATGCTGGCTTCAGAAGCAGGGATCAACCTGCTCCGAAAATATTTATGGCTTCCTGTGGAATATTATTCGCAGGAAGCACTCAGCGTCGCGGCATACTCCCACGTGATGCGACTATCCTCAGATTTCCATGATTCCAAGAGCTCATCGGACCTGATAGTGGCCATTTCACAGGGGGGCTCCATTGCCAACATGCTCGAGTCGATCTGTTTCCAGGCAGTTCCCTCGGTGATTGATTTGGTAGTAGCATTCTCTTACCTCTCGTCGAAGTTCGGCCCTTACGAAGGCTTTATCACGGTTGCAACCGGCATAGCTTTCATCCAGGCCGTCGCTCTCATGATAGGCGACTACAAGGAAATGAGGAAGAGAATGGTCAAAGCGTACGTATTCCCGCATAGAACGCTTGGTATCCCGCTGTGTCATCTCTCTAGGCGATATCAGAGTGACACATCACCTCTCGAATACTAATACGGGATCATTACAGATACTTCGAGGAGCACTATGTCCGACAAGCAGGTATCCAGGGATGGCATACTGTCAGTTCCTTCAACCAGATCGCCCACGAGGAAAACAGGTATACCGCCGCAGTCAAAGCGCAGGTTGCGGCGCTCAAGGAGATCTATACTGGATATCTGTTCCGACAAGCAGCGCAGTACCTTATTCTCCTTGCTGGTTTGCTAGCCGGTGCGTTCCTTGCCGTCTATCAGGTAACGAACGGCCAAGCTACCGCAGGTGACTTTGTCATGCTGCTTACGTACTGGGGCCAACTTTCTTCCCCGTTGCAATTTTTCGCGGGCCTTGGGAGAAGTCTAAGCAGCGACTTGGTCCAAGCAGAACGACTACTGGAAGTGATGCTCACTGAACCAACCATTGTCGACAAGCCAAACGCGAAGGCCCTCAATCTCAAGGGCGGGAGGATTGACTTTCGGAACGTCAGCTTCAGCTACGACAAGAAGAAGGACATCTTGAAGGGCGTGAAGCTGTCTGTTCCATCTGGTACAACTGCCGCCTTTGTCGGTGCGACTGGTGCAGGCAAGTCGACTATTCTAAAACTGCTCGACCGTTTCTACGACGTTACCGGTGGCTCCATCCAGATCGATGGCCAGGATATTCGAGACGTAACGCTGACAAGGTAAGGCTATAGTGCATGCCACCGAAAGCTTACATCCCTTATTGGTTTTGCTTCCGTTTTGTCCTCGTGACGATGACAATGCTGACGGCCTGATTCGTAGCCTTCGACAATGTATTGGGATGGTTCCACAGAGCCCCATTCTTTTTGACGATACCGTCATGAACAACATTCGATATGCGCGACTAAATGCCTCCGATGAGGAGGTTTATAGCGCCTGCAAAGCTGCTGCGATGCATGACCAGATCATGGGCTTCACAGAGGGTTACAAGACCCGAGTAGGTGAGCGAGGCGTGTAAGTTACTGGTGTGCCGTCATACTGAATATGTAGGTCGCTGACAGGCTCAGGAAAATCTCTGGTGGAGAATTGCAACGCATTGCAATCGCTCGCGCGATCCTCAAGCAGCCGGAAATTGTCCTCTTGGATGAGGCAACTAGCGCCGTCGATACCGATACGGAGCAGAAGATCCAGGAAGGGCTCCAGGCCCTTTGCAAGGGCCGAACAACCTTGATCATTGCGTGCGTATAACTCCGGCAATTCATCAGACCAGGACACCAGATTGTTCACCACTCATTGATAATCTCTTGTTCTGATATCCTAGTCCATTGCGACCTCCTGGTGCTTACCTGCTAACTTGTTCTTAGGCATCGCCTTTCGACCGTCATGAATGCTGACGTTATCTTCGTGGTTTCGGAAGGCCAGGTCGTCGAACACGGTAGCCATGAGCAGCTGCTCGCCAAGGAAGGCAAATATGCGGAACTCTGGTCTAAGCAGATATTCCTCAAGCCCAAGGAGCCCAAGGCAGATGATAAAAGCACAGGCGAGGCTATGCCTGAATCTACGTCTCAGAGCGTACAGACCGACGGTTTCACCAATGGCGGCACGACCACGCAGGATCCCAAGGCAAACGGCGAAGCTAAGGGAAGGGTGGACGGACAGGTTACGAGCACTCCGAATGGGCATGAGCGAGAGGTAGATCCGTCAAAAGATCATTCGTGATATTTTGACAGATACTGATCTCTCGCTGTAGGGTTCAAGACTGAATCCTGGTGCGCCGGAGTTTACCCCTCGTTCCGCCGTCACACCGAAGCCAAAGCCGAACCCTGGCCCAATTGCAGAATTGCCTCTGAAGCGAGACTGGGCCGAAGATACAGAAGGGGAAGCATCCTCGTCGCCGAACCAGATCGTTACCGTGGACTCGGGTGTCCGTCCAGTTGAATCGACTGACCATTTCGACCAACCTTCTGAAGAGTCGGTACAGCCTACTGGCTCAGTCAGTCCTTCTAGTCAGTCGTCTATTCTGAACCACCCAGAACATAAAGCCCGCCGAAATACTATGCAGTCAACCTCTTGCTCCGAGCCTCCAGCGCATTTTCAGGACAGTCCTCGTGCGACCAGCCAACCCATACCGCCGTCCGCAACGAAGACCCCATCCCCCACATCAACGCCGCAAGCAAAGGCCGAAGAACCAAAACAACCCGATATACGTCCGCCCCGACCTCGATCACCGCCACGATCTCCGCCTCGAGGCAGGGGCGGTAACCGAGGCAGGGGTTTCCGCGGTCGATATCGTGGACGTGGTGGCCGACGAAATGGCTCAAGTGCACGACCCACAGGCCATCAAGGCGGTGCAGGTCCTAGGGCGGCTGCATCTTCCCAGGCTCCTTCCTCATCGTCTACAAAGTGATATACATTTTAGAGAACGGAAAGGTATTGGTGGCTGGTTTCTCTTCTCGTTCTCACCACATGGGGCAGCGTCGTCGTATTATTTCCTAAGTTCCCCTTTTCTTCTTATTCCCGACATCCTATTCACTTGACCGTGTTTAAGGATGATCGATTCCTTTCTAGCATCGATAGTCTTACTTTCATCCTGTTACACAAATTTTTCCTCCCTTTTCTCAATGCGTACGGCGTTCTTATGGCAGGACGGGGAAAACGGTGGATTAGCCCAAAATATGGTTATGCATCTTTACGTCCGAGATCTGTTATGGTGTTTGTGCATCGGCTTGTAAAAAGGAATGGGCGTAGCGGGTCCTTTTCTTGGAACTTATCATTTCGCGCCTTGATGACTTGGAACAGGTGGTAGAATGTTAGATATTTACGGCTACGGAGGGAAATGGAGGTGTCGGCATAGCAAGACGAGATGCATTCATCCCCACAGATCGGCATCCAAAGGGCTATCGCCTAGGTTATATCAAGTCAATAAGCACACATAAAGAAATTGGTTCTTTTATTACCTGAACGTCGTAACTCGTAACTTCACGTCAAGCCCGTCCCCTCGTAAGGTCTAAGTAGTCCGCGCCCGCACAGGCGAGTACCTATTACCCGTTACGTACCGTACCATCCTACCACACCTCCGTCCGCCGGAGCCCCTTTATGCATATCAGCCCATCAACGGGCGAGGGCCCGCGAAAAGATAGGATCTCAACATCTATTGACCATTGCCAGGGCTGCCAGCGCCGTCAGCGCCACGACCGGCACCGCCGCCCATCACGTTACGGGCCAGCTCGGCAATGTTCGGGTCGTTCATGAGGCCGCCGAGGTCGGGCATGCCGCCGCCGCTGGTGAACTGGTCGGCCATCTGGCGCAGGCGCGGGTTGCTCATCAGGTTGCTCATCATGTCCGGGTTGGACATAAGGCTCTGCGCCATGCTGGCGAACATGGGGTTGCTCATGATGGAGCCCAGGTCGGGCATTCCCCCGGCGCCACCGCCCCCACCGCCACCAGCACCTCCTCCCAGCAGGCTGGCCAGGCCGCCCAGAGGGTCGGCCGCAGATGACGCGGACCGCGCCGCACCGCCCGACGCCGCGTCGGGCGAGGCCTGGACGGCGTCGGCGGAGGCCTCGGCCTCGAGCTCCTCGACGCGGCGGCGCGCCGTCTCGTATCCCTTGCGCATGGCCTCGCTGCCGCCGTTGCCCTCGTGCTCGATGCCGGCCTTGTAGGCGGCCATGCTGCCCTTGGCGTCGCCGAGCGCGAACCGCGCGAGCCCCAGCCGCGACCACGCCTTGGTGTACTTGGGGTCGATGGCGACGGCCGCCTCGGCGTCGGCCCGCGCGCTCTCGTGGTCCCGCGCCGCGCTGTGCGCCGCCGCCCGGTTCGACAGGTAGATGGCGTTCCCCGGGTACAGCGACAGCGCCTGCGAGTACAGGGAGATGGCCTGCGCGTAGTCCTTCGCCGCCATGGCCCGGTTGCCCTGCGACTTGAGCTCCTCGGCCCGCCTCTTGTCGTCCTCGGTCGGCAGCTTGTTCGGAGGCGGCGCCGAGGTGGTGGCCGCGGCCGTCGGGATCTGCGGCGAGGCCGACGGCTTCGAGCTGGACTTCAGCTTCTCATACACGCCGTAGATCTGCAGCAAGTTCTGCGTGCCCACGGCCTCGGCCACGGCGTCTTTGTCGGCCGGGTCCACCTTGAACGACTCGGCGATGCAGTTTATCGCTACATCGATGCTCTCCTTGTCGTCGGCCGTCAGCGTCCCGTCTGTCGTGCTCGTCGTCAGGAAATCGCAGATGGCCAGGGCGAGGCGCTGCTTGGATGTCGTCGCCGCCGCCTGGTTTGTTTACCGCACGTTAGCTTTTTGTGAGAGCACTCGTTGTACTGATATCATCGGGGGTCGCTGTGTTGGGAAGGAGGGGGGGTCATGTAACGTGTGTTGAGGGGCGGGGGGTTGGAGGACTTACCATGTTTGCTAACTCTCCTACTCTGCTCTTCTTGGTGTGTGGATGGCTTACTGTTCGACTACTAGGTAGTCAATGAGGAAATGGAAAAGAGCCGTCTAAACTAGCATCAATTGCTATCAGGCAAGTATGGATATGTATGTGGTGATCAATGTTGGTAGGTGTTTTCGAGGGAAGACGATAGAATCTCTAGTAAACTTGGCGGGGCTGTTCAGATCTCAGCAATTCCAGCCTAACTCGTAATGGTTGGCGGCTTTAGCGAGAAACTCTACCTGTGTAGGTACCTAGGTACGTACGATTGTACTTGTACAGTAGGTATTGTAGGTAGGGGAAGTCAACTCCTCGGTAGGTACAAATCGGGTCCATTTAGTTTCCGAACACCTTAAAATCTTACGAAAAATATTTGTAAAAACACAACGCCTTAATAAAAATAAATATAAAAATAAGGAGATATATATCAAAATTAGTTAATTTAAATAAAACGTTAAAATATGTTTTTTTTTTAAATCCCTGTATATAAAAAATATATTTAAACGTTTAAAATTTTATATATATAAAGAAATATAAGTAACATTAATTACTTTTAACCGATATTAAAAAAGTAATACCGGTACCTTAAAAAACGCCTAAAGTTATATAAGATACCAAAATTTCGTTTTAATTAATAGTAATTTAATCTTTTTTATATTTATTTAAAAACTAAATATAAAAAGGGATATATTATAAAAAATTAATTATAACTTGCCGTAACCTTTATAAAATCCTTTAAAAATTATTATATAACTTTATACAGGTATAAAAGTATATATTAATAAAGTTTTATAATTATAACCCTTAAAAAAGAAAAGTTTAATATTTTTATATATAATTTTAAAATATTAGTTTTAATACGTACTATAATATAAGAAACAATATATATATAAATTTATATTCCTTCTTTATTATATAATTAATTAAAGGTTTTAAATTTTATATTATATATGTATATAAATAATAATAATATACTTAATTTATATTATATTTATATATATATTTAATGATTTCTCTTAATTTTATTAATTATTAATTTCTTATAAAATCTTTGTTTTCGGTTTAATTAGATATATAATTACTTATATTATTTTTTATAGCTTTATATAACTTGTGGGTGTTATGTTTTGGATTTTTAAATATTTTAACGTGATTAAATTTGCTGTTCGGAAACTAAGTGGACCCGATTTGTACATACTGTATGTGCCATCTGGTAGGTGGCGTGGGGCAGATTAAGCTGCAGAATTTTGGGGGGGTTCAGTAAAGCTTCGATTGGCGGTTATCACCACTAACGTGATCAGTCGTACAGTTGCATGGCAGTCCCCCTTATCATCACACTTCTTCTCATATGGGAAGTCAGTAGCAAGAACCGGATTGTATACTACCGCAACCATTTACATTCCTTATCCCTTATTATATACTTTCCGCATCTGAGCATCTGCCCCTTTCAAGCTGAACCTAAAGTAGGCAGAATCGAACCTCCAAAACTTGAAGCATCCAATTGACAAGGGGCTCAAAGGCTTGGTCCTCCATTCACCTGTGACTCTACCCCCTGCTGCACCATAATGACCTGCATATCGCAGCGCCGCCGAATTCGGGCTCCCTGTGGCAGGTCAGTCCGAGCCTCATTTGCGCCCTACGATTACATCTCCTCTCGGCCTTCAACCAGGCTCGAGCTATTTAAGTTATTGTACGGTAGCTAGGATGATATGTGAAAGGGGCGGACACTCTCACGCAGTGGTCACACTCCATCATTGTCGTTTCCGTGATAACCTCTAGGCTCCGTCTTCACCTCAAACATCATGGAGTCAGCATATACCAGAGAACAGGTCGTCCAGTTCCTACACCATATCCAGCTCCCGGAGTCCCTCCACCACGCACCCCTTCCTTGTCTCTCCTGAAAACTTTGCATGTATATATGATCTCCACAGTCCCCTAGGATAACCTCTCACTGCATTACAATCCTACTCATTCCATCAGCATAGATCCGCAGCATCTGTTTCAGAAGATCGTCGCGAACAAGCGTGGTCGCGGCGGGTACTGCATGGAAATCGCTATCTTGTATAACCATATGCTGGTTGGATTAGGATTCGATGCATATACCGTCGGCGTACGGACACGACCTCGAATCCAAGGTGTGCCGGACGGTGACTTCCCCGGCTGGTAAGTACCGCCTCGGTTCCCACCAGCAATCCCCCCTGCCGTTGCATCTGACCCCATTCTGTACGTAGGGTTCACATCGTGAGCATCGTGACCTTCCCAGATGGCAGCAAGTACCACGTGGACGTAGGCTTCGGCGGCGACGGCGCCACGCTGCCACTACCGCTGATCGAGGGGCTCGCGCATCGCAACCTCGGGACGCAGGAGATCCGGCTCGTGCGTGACTGGATGCCGACGCAGCGGAAGCGAACCGAGGAGGCCAAGCTCTGGATCTACCAGTACCGCAACAGCCCCGAGTCGGCCTGGAACTCGTTCTACGCCTCCGCCGAGCTCGAGTTCACCCAGGCCGACTTCGAGGTCATCAACTGGTGGACCGGCCACAGCCCCGGCTTTTACCAGGCTCTTACGATTCTGCTCATCAAGTTCCTGCGCCGTGAAGGGGAAAACGAGCAACAGGTTATCTGCGGAAAGCGCATGCTCGTCAGCGGCCTCGTCAAGGAGAACCTCGGCGGCAGGACGAGGGTGGTGCAGGAGTGCAAGACAGAGGAGGAGAGTATCGAGGCGCTGGACAAGTACTTCGGTGTCCGGCTCACGGAGGAAGAGAGGCTCGGCATTCGGGGTTGGGCTACGGAGCTTCCACGGCCTGAGACTACGGTATGAAAATAACTTTCATAAATATGACGTACAGTGAGAAATGCGAATTCTATTCTCTTACACCGTATTGCATCTGGGCCCACGCTGTTCGAGTCAAGTTCCTTTTGGGACGCTGTCACAGAGAAATTCTATCCATGTTCAGAGCGAATGATACATGATTACCAGCAGATCTCGAATAATGTGAAAAAAAAAAAAAAAAAAAAAAAAAAAAAAAAAAATTCAAGAGATTGGATAACGACGATTAATCAGTTTTCAAGATTATGCTAAGGATATAATGCCGTAATTCCAGGAAAGACCGTAACTCCCAACTCCTGCACCTCATGCAATGATTTGCTAGAACCTATTAGCCCCGTTGACCTTGGGCGGTACCGTAAGGGGGACCACCTGGAGCGGAGCCCGCAGCGCCGCCGACGCGGACTCCTCACGGCCCGGCTGGTGCCCGGCGACTCCGTAGCCGGGGGTGCGTCCCCATGCGCTCCTGGGTCCGACGTACTGCGGGCCTACACTGTCGGAGCTGCCGTTCTTGTTGCTCCAGTCGTTCATGGCGATGCTCGCGGGCTTGTGAGGAGACTTAGGATTATGCTCCCCGTCACGGCGGCGGGGCTTGTTGGGGCCGCGTTGAGCAAGATAGCAGCCGTAGGACTTGGGCTTGGAAAGGGGGTGAGCAAGGCCGCGGCCGCCGCACGTCTTGTACGTCATGCAGATGGCGCAGAGAAGCACCATGGTGCCCAGGAAAATCGCGGCGATGACGATGGCAGCGACGGTGTGGGCGGCCGGCGATGGCCTTTGCGCGCCCGGGGTCATGTCCGTGAAGCGCTCCACGAGGAGCGTGGGTTGCATCGCCGCGTGGGCCGCGGAAGAAGTCGCGTTTGCGAAGCGTTGGAGGACCGGCATGGTGATGAGGCTTTGGTTTGTATGGAGAGGATAATTTGGGTGTTGGGGAGCTCCTTTATGAAGAGAGATGAGAAGCTGTGTTTGTCGAAGACTGCGGGATTTTCGATAGTTGAAACGAGCGTGATGAGATGGAGTCAACTCCCGCGCCTCAAGTCAAGTTCTGATCGATGATAAAGGTGAATAGTGTCATAAGAACTCTGTGCGAATTTTTTAGGGAGATGGTTCTGTGTGATTTCTTCAGGTGTCCTTCGCACCTTTTAACTGACGAGAGTAGCGGAATTGCATATGCCAATAGTCCCATCTCCGAAGGGACACCTAAAATTCGGCTTCACTATGAGCACAGATCGAAACTCTAACCCTATCTGCCTACCATTGACCGTGGTAAGGTTTTGCCATGGTTAGTCTTCAAACGTTAATCCGGTTAAAAAGAAAGCCGATAGATTCGGGCCTCGGTGCTGTCCTGAACACATCTGCTTTCTCCGGTACGGTATCTGCAATGTAAGATTTCAATTGTATCGTATATCACATTACATATGCCGATGGTTACCCCTTTCTTGTCCCCTTAGCCGGTTAGGTACCATTTGTTTATCCCCCGACGACGGGATTACTAGCAAAGTATTGGAATTTTAATTCCAGTACAGCAGACGCTCCAAACTATGTGTTCCATTTCTGGAGATAAGTATGGTTCATAGGCCTTGAAGATAGGTTGTGCTAATTGAAAAGTGCCCCTTTCTCTTTGAAGACTCGGACTTCAATTACTGTATGTCAGAGAAAACGGTGAGGTATAGAGTGAAAGGCGGAAGAAGCAGCCTAGCTGGTAGTTCGTAGAATAGTTAGTAATTAGATGACCATTAATTCCTGCCTTTCCCTAACTACTCGGTGCGAAGCCCCCTATATATACACCAACCAAACCCTCGCTGGTGGGGCACTGGGCCCTCGAAAGGGGGTTACACCTTGGCAACAGACGCTGTATTGGTGATGTCTTGCCCACTGAAAATACTAAAAGTACGGAAACTAATGGGGGCGACAAAAAAGGCTGCCGTGGTTCGCGGTATCGAGCACTCGGCACACAGGGTCTGTTGACTCATCATAACCGTACTACAGTCCTATCGGCCGCTCTCGGTTCTGCCCATCCGACCGCTTCAAGGTCTTAAGCGCCCCGGTTCCGTTTTTTAACATGAAGTCCTTCGACTATACCAAAGGACCGTTAAGGCCCGGGCGCCCTGTTTCTCTTGTTCCGAACGATACCGTCTTTACTTCGACTATTCCCTTTTTAAACCCATTCCGCCCCTTCTAAGCTTTGCCGCCTAGTAGTAACGCTAAAGGCCAATGTTAATTCTTAAATCTAATAAAACTATCTTTCCTTATGTAACGCCGTTAACAAGCATTAGAAGCATTCGGGCTTATGTTTATTTAAATTTTGCGTTATTCTTGCCAACGTGGACCTAAAACAGTTCTCTCTTCTGCTCATAACCGAGCCCAATTACATTAAAACGATGAAGGGAATGTAGTCACCACTCCAATTAGCCACTCCTATTGGACGCAAGTCCTCCCCTAGCGGAGGTATGAAGAGGGCGCCCTTATGAGATCCATGAGCTGAATTCGGAAGGGCCTCGATGCGAGACCCATAACGACAATTCACCGGATCTCACAGCCGTGCTCTTGCGATTGCGGACCGGAACATTCTGGTGTTTTCGGTATATGTGCAAGCATGGCAGAATGCGGAGGATAAAGAGCTAAGGGGTATACTTAGCGAAATCCAGAGGGTGACAGGACACACCCGAGAGATTCTCCACGAACACCTCGAACTCGTCGTTGCCGGGGACTTCAATCGGCACGATCACTTGTGGGAGGCGATAGGGTTACTGGGAGCGGAAGCGAAGGCAAATCCATCATTAGCCTGATGAACGACCTGGACGTCCAGAGCCTCCTACCGGAAGACACAATCACATTCGAAAGAAACGATCAAAGATCTACTATTGACCTCACCCCAGCGACGGAACTGCTTGCAGCGGAGGTAATGGTTTGCGATGCTTGCGATCAGGAATATGGCTCAGACCACCGAGTCATTGCGACTGAATTCGACTCACGTCTCGATGGTGGAACCCGAACCGAGCCTTGTGTTCAAACAGGCAAATTGGGAAGGGACTCGGAAAACGGTTCGGGAAGGGATACAGTGGCTTCTACCGACCAGCAGCGTGGAAGAGTCCCACAATGCTCTCATCGCGTTGGCTGATAGAGCTATTACATCGCCATGTCCCAATGGCGAAGCCATCCCCGTACGCGAAACGTTGGTGGATGAGAACTCACAGATCTGCGGAAGACTACACGCTCTCGAGGAACTCTGCGAGAACGGTCCGAAGAGTAGGACGATGTGATCCGGAGCTGGAAGGAAAGGCCAAACACGCGAAGAAACTGCTTTTCGATACTTCTGGTCGGCAAAAGAAATGGCACTGGACGGAATTCTTCAGAGCATGTGAATATATGGCAAGCGGCAAAGTACCTAGACCAGGGGGCAGCGCCGGCCTTCTTCAGGATCCCCGAGTTGGTGGACAACGAAGGGGTCACCGTACACGAGAATGCGAAGATCGCGCGCACACTCCTAAGAGACTTTTTCCCGCCGACACCCGACACTCCCTAGTTGGAGACGGCGGATCCTCCCTTCCTACTAGAAGCCACACCACTAACGATGGAAGATGTGCGCAGGGCTGTCTTCGCAGCCAGCCCTCTCAAAGTCCCAGGCCTCGACGGGGTTCCATCGGTAGTTGGCAAGAGCTCTGGCCAGTGCTACAGGACCAACTCCTGGAGCTGTTCCAAAACTCACTAGACCAGAGCAACCTCCTGAGAGCATGGAGGGTAGCGAAAATAGTCCCGCTAAGGAAAGGGGGTCAGGGTTGGAACTACAAAACGTCGAAATCATACAGACCCATCTCCTATCGACCCTAGGAAAAATCATGGAGTCTATCATTGCTGAACGGATCTCGTATCTGGTTAAGGAATATGACTTGTTACCAAAGCACTACTATGGGGCAAGAAAGAGGAGATCGACGACTCAGGCAGCGGTGTGGATCGTGCAGAAGATATTTGACGCATAGAGGGGGAAAATGTCCTCTCGTAACGTTCGACGTCAAAAGAGCGTACAACGGGGTTGCTAAGGGCGTGCTACTCCAGCGGATGAGGGAAAGGAGAATCCTAAAGCCTGTGTTAGATGGATAAACGCGTTCTGCTCAGACCGAGAAGCCGCCATTCTCCTAAATGGAGAGCTCTCGGACCGGTTCAGACTAAGGCAAGCCGACCTTCCCCGGGACTCTCCCATCTCACCGGTTTCATTCCTATTCTTCAATCAACCTCCTACAGAGGAGTGGAGGAGAACAAGGGTCCATAGCGTTCGTGGATGATTATACTGCATGGGTAATGGGCGAGTCCGCAGAGGTCAACCCCGAATTCATCCCAAAAAGAGTAATTCCAAAGATGGAAAGAATGGGAAAGAAAAGCGGAGCTACGTTCGAGGCCGACAAAACACAACCGATGCAATTTGTAAGGGGCCGATCAATACCAGTCACAAGCATCACGGTCAAAAGCAAACAAGCGGAATCATCAGATACGGTAAAACTCCTGGGTATTATTCTCGGACGCAAGGCTGGACTGAAACTCGCACGTTGCGCGGGCGTCATCCAAAGGCAAAATCGCTGCCCTAGGGCTAAAGAGGCTCAGGGGCCTCCGACCACAGACGGCCAGGGAGTTGTTCTTGGCAACAGTGGCTCCGGTTATGGACTATGGGTCACCAGTTTGGTTCTCAAGACTTCCGAAACGACATATCGATAAACTCCAACAGAGACAAGCCATCGGGGCACGAGCTGTAGTTGGAGCATTCCGCACGGTAGCTTCCTTTATAGCGGATGCCGAAGCATGTATCGCGTCAGTCGAAATCAGGCTACACGAACAAACCCTTCATTTCTGGGTCAATTCGCACACTCTGCCGGACAAAAACCCTTTCTAGATCCTCCGCTGCAACGTTGTCCCGCGGAGGAACAGGCACAAAGCACCGTTGCATGTCATGCAGGAATGGTGTGACCCCCCCAAGGCCCACAAGCTGGAAAAGATCAAGCCATTTTGTATGCCGCCGTGGCTACGTGGGGAAAAAGTCATTATTGAATCAACGGAGGATGCATTGAAAAAAAAAAAAAAATTTGTACGAGCGAGCGCTCAGAACAGGAACGGATCGATGCCAACCTGGTCGAGCTTCACGGATGGATTCACTCGGATGGAGAGATCTGGGATTGGTGCTGCCTTTGCCGACGGTCGGCCGTTCTTCAGCGAAACGATACAGGGGTGCCACCATCGTCGCTCTGAACTAATGGTCATTGTGAGGACCATGAAGGCAATTGAGCGGTTTGTGGCCGCACTTCCCTACTGAGCCTATGTATTCGACATCTTTTCGGATAACCAAAGCGCACCGAGGAACCTTGAGAGACCACGCCGACAGAACAACCAAGCGATGGTAGAACAGGCTATAAGGTCAATATGGGCGATTGAGCGAGAAGGTCACAAGGTTCAACTCCGCTGGGTTTTCGGTCACTCAAACGTCATTGGTAATGAAGCAGCAAACACACTGGCAAGGGAAGCCTCCAAAAAAAAAATCGGCCACTACCATGTCGATGAAGGGAGCTATGCCGGCAGGCTTGTGGAAAGACAAGGAATAAACCGAAAAGCGTTGGGGGATGCTTCTGCAGGCGACAAGAACTGGCTGGTTCACTAAAGAAATAGACAAGGCTCTCCCGCAAAAGCATACAAAGTTTATCTATAATCACCTGTCCGGCAAGGATGCGGCAATCTTCGCACAACTACGAACAGAAAGGTGCAGGCTAAATAGATACTTAGCAAAGATTAATTAACGCATCACTGACGAACTTATGCGAATGTGGCCGACTGGAAACAGTGAAGCACTTCCTCATCGAATGCCCTAGGTGGGAAGCTGAACGAAAGAGTCTCAAGCAAGCAGCAGGTGCGAGATGGAGGGACTTGCCATTCCCACTCGGTGGATGGAATGACACAGCAAATCCGGATGCAACATATGTGGACTGCCCGAGAGAAATGGAAACATAACCGGAAAGTTATAAGTGCCACAATTGCCTTTGCAAAGAACATAGGACAGTTGAGCCATAGACCGAGCACAGATGAAGCCTGAGCGAGGTGATAATTGGACGGTGGCGCTTGCCGTAAATAAACATCTCTTCAGTCGGGACGCCGCTAAAAGGACTCGCCGGCACTGGGAGGGTTGTCTTTCAGGGGGGAGGACATTCAGGGCAAGGAAGGCGATTCAAGTCACATGATCCGACACGTGGGATCCTTTTGTAACCTAACCCTAGAAGAGTTTAACTTTGAGAGCCTGATGACTCTTGGGGTCGACTGGGCGGAAATTTTACTGGCTCACTCAAGTAGAGGAAGGCGGGGTGCAAGCTTATGATACGGATTGAAAAATCCTTGATAAAGGCAAAGAGAGAGTCGCTATGATCAAAAGCCGCCGAGTGTGAAAATTTGGCCATATTTCAGTTGAAGTCCTGTCACTTTTCCCTTCCATCTTCCGCCCACCTCCAAATCTCTCCCTTCCCTTTGAACGGGCATGGAGCAGTCAGATGAGGCAGACATTCAGAAATACACCTACGCTCCGCTAGCCATCGGCTTTTTCCGCCTCTTCAGGCTCGTCGGAGGTCGCTCGGCACCGGGCTGGTCAGTAGACGTCGGTCCGGTCGCCAAGACGGCGGCACCCGACGTCACCACTCCACTCCGGGTCGAGTGTGTAGAGAGCCCCTTCGAAGATCCCATCTGCTACGAAGCATTATCCTACAGCTGGGGTGGTCATGAGCGGTCACTTTCACCCGAGGAGCGCGACCAATATTCGCAGCTAGACCGTAAAATCTTCGTCAGCGATGGCGATGAGGTTGTCGGCTTCCTCCTCATTAGTGCCTCGTTAGAGGCGGCACTGCGACATCTCATAAGGCAGACGGACAAGCCCTTATTCGTGGACCAGATCTGCATTAACCAGGCGGACAATGACGAGAAGGGACGTCTGGTCAGACGGATGGGTGAAATCTACTCCAAGGCGAAAAGAGTGCTGGCATGGCTGGGTCCTTCAACCCCAGAGGCGGAGAAATTCGTGTCCTTCATGAAGAACCTTGAAAAGGACCCCCCAGGCGCCTTCTTACGCCTAGCTGATCATGACTACCCAATTCTCGACGTCATACGCTTGTCAGTCGTTGCACCGAACCCGGAGTCGAAGCCGGTACCTGACCATCTCAAGCCCGATCGCGACATGCTAAGAGAGATGGCCATCAAGATGTGGGATGAGATTCCCCTGAGAGGTTTCGTGGACGTTTGCTCACGGCAGTATTTCGGCCGCATGTGGATCGTCCAGGAAGCCTGTCTCCCGGAAAATCCGCAATTCGTGTGCGGCCACAGCGTCTGGCATGCCGACCACTTTGAGCGAACATCGCTGCTCTTCTCCATGTCCCTGGGACACCGGGCCGGCAACTTGACGCCCGAAGATGTTAATAGAGACTATCCCAAGGTCGACGACATAATTCTCGCCATTGCCCTCGGTCGCTTTGTCAACCGGCTCTTTGGCACCCGGCGCACCATCCATCGACCGGGCCAGACCCGGATGCCCCTCTTCCACATACTAACCAAGTTCAATGTTGCCGACACGGCCACTTCGCTGACAGAAAGACACGATCTGCAAAAGTTTCGAGCGCGCGACCCTCGTGACTGCTACTATTCGCTCCTTGCGCTTCCTGAGGCGACCGACACGGCTGTGAAGCGCGTCGTCGTCAGCTACAAAAAGTCACCACAGCAGGTTTTTAGCGAACTGGCAGTGGCAATTTTAGAGGACTACACCGATGTTCTTCTCTTCTCGCAGAATGCCCGTAAGCGGCTGAAAGGGCTGCCCTCGTGGGTTCCCGACTGGAGCTCCAATCTCGCCGGCTCGTTTGGATATCTCCAGTCTGACAAACCCCTCTTCACCGCAGGCTCCGCGAAGGGCAGCCAGAACTGGGAAGGTGCAAGCGGCCCGCGCGTCGAGGGTCCAATGCTGGCGGTAGCCGGATACTCGGTCGGCGCTATTGACCGAATCGGCGAATATGTCTACAAGATGATGGCTTCCGAGAAGGACGAGCCTACCGAAGTGTCCCACCACTACTTCTTATCGGAGATTGAACTTTTCTGCCACCTGGCGAGAGAAGCACAAGCAAAATCAGCCGCTTCCCCACCACGTCTTGAGGATGCGCCCTGGCTGATGGCATCGGGCGGTCGCGGCCTCGCTGACAACCTAAACGCAAGCTACGACGAGCGAGTCGGCCCCGAAATACAGGGCGTAAGGCTCCTCGATGCCGCCTACCAGATCTGGCGCCAATACTTTGAGCGCCACACCAAAAAGCGCGAGTTGGTGTGCTGGCAAAACCGTCGGTCCGAGATCCTGCGTCCCCGGGAGAAGAGGTGGGCTGAGCTCAAGAAGCGGACGGGTCTGTACTGGGGCCTGATGTACTGGCTTGGCATCGGCGAGGATTGGGAGGACTACGAGTTCTGCGAAAAGTTCAACCGGCACTGGGACAAGTTTGGTCCGATGGCCGAGGCGGGAGCCGATGATCGGCCGGACGGGTGGAGTCTTGCGCCGGATGTGAGGGACGAGGGTTTGAGGATTTCAAGCCGGTTGGGGAGTGCTATGGATGTACATCAGGGGAGGAGATGCTTTGTGACTCCAGAGGGATACCTTGGGTTGGGACCACTGGAGATGCAGGTAGGAGATGTGGTTGTGATTTTGAAGGGGGCGTCCGTACCGATGGTCTTAAGGAGTGATGATTCTGGGCCGGAAGGTCAAGAGCAATTCAAGTATGTTGGCGAGGCCTACTGCTATGGAAGCATGGATGGCGAGTTGCTTGAGCGGCGGGCCGGAGAGGCGCCGTCAGTGTTTCGCCTGGTCTAATTTAGAGGCAAGAACGATCTCACAGGATTGCGGGTTTTGGCGCAAAACGCACTGTTCCCATGTTGGTAACTCCCAAAAAGGTAGAGGAAAAGGAGATTCTGGTGACTTGAGACCAATACGAAATAGACTTCAGATATCAGACACTATGTTGAACAATAGCCAACCATTCTTGATAGTTTAGGCCAGAATATGCCCCAGAGAAAGCAAGGCACTGACAGCAACTGATAAAGTTGTGATTAAACGAGGCGATTAAGAGCAGTTGAAAGCAACGCAATCCACTCCACTAAGCAACCCGTGGAATGGATTGCAGCATATCCACCGGCCCTTAATTTTAGTGGATGGAAACAGCAATTTTCCCAAATGGATGGCCACGCGGTGGACGTGTGGACGTCGAAAAGGGTACGTCGTTTTACTAGTATTTTATATGAGAGGTTATATACTTTACCACTTGCCAAGTTACCCCCAATACCGCGTACCGCGTCGCCCCATACCGCGTCGCCCCATACCACGTCGGTTCCACTTTCACACCGCCACAGCCTGTACGCCAAGGACGCCACACTATTTATATGGATACGCCACGGCCCACTTATTATGGACATTATGGCCATCGTGATAGCTTCAAGTGGATTGATGTCCATAATCAGATGGGCCAGGTGGGTAGATTGCGCGCCAAAGTTGCGCAATCGCGTGGCCACGCAGTGGATCAGGTTGCATTGCTTTCAACTCCGAAATTTAAGAGGCAAGTTTGGTTGGCAACAAGGATTGAGGTGCCAATCGTTCTCTGCAGTACGTAATGCCTTCACTCTCAGGTTTCTGGTCGACTACAATGCCATCTTTGAGGTAATAATATTGTATTCAAGGGTAGATGAAACAGATACAGTGGAGAGGAATGAACTTGAGGCCTTGCGTTTCGCCCTCCAGCAAAATGCTCGAACTATCAAACAGGCTCAGAGAGCAAGCCATCCCTGGGGATGCGTTAAACCTCCACAGAGTTTACCGCCACGAGAAACTTTCTCCCAGACAATAACCGTCAAAAGAGTACTAGCGAGAGCAGTCTTGTTCTCGAGAAGTGTCGAGCCTAGGCTCTGCTGCGGCCGGCCTCGAGCTCCGGACCCCCGGCATAAGGCTCAGGCTCCGGCGCATCGTGCGGTCGGGGGCCTTCGCTGGTATCCGGTCCGCCTCTGCTGCTAACCAGTGGAGTCTTCTTGGTGGGAGTGTCGTAATCCTGCTCCGGGTTTACTGTCTCGTACTCGAGCATCTTGATGAGCACGTAGAACCCGCTCGCGACGAGCGCCCCTAGGATCGGACCGACCCAATATATCCAATGGTAACCGTCGAAATTGCCGGTCACGACGCATGGCCCGAAGGAGCGCGCTGGGTTGAGGCTGCCGCCCGTGTAGTAGACTCCCCTGAGTGGAGGCGAAGATGTTAGCTTGGTAATGGATACACAGGCTCCGGCGTGGACGAGATGGCATGATTGAGGACGGAAAGAGCGGCATGTAATTAAATATAGGGAGGCTTACATCAACTCAGCAATGAAGAGTGACAGGCCAATACCGATAGGCGCAATGAATGTACCACGGTGCTTCTCGGCAGCCAGCATGAAAATGGTGAAGACTAGCTGCATAGTCAAGAACATCTCCATAAACAAACCTTGAACCACCGTTGTACTCCCTCCGAGTCGGGTCAAGACGTTGAATCCGTCTGGCTGGAGGGCATACACTATAGCGGAAGCAGCGATAGCGCCTAGGATCTGGGCAATGATGATCAAGATTCCCCGAACGTATGTGACTTTCGTTCCCTGCGTTAACAGATTGCACACTCCGAATGGTGCCTGGTTTACCGACACAGAAAGGGGTCAATCGACTTACTTGCACCAACGACCATCATGCCGATGCTGACGGCTGGGTTGAACAGGCCGCCACTAATACGGAAGAAGGTCCAGGCATTGACAGCGAGACTCATGCCGAAGCACAGGCTGATGAAGACCAACTTAGATGGATTGGCAGCCAAGTTCTCAGGCCGGCCCTCTAGCGGCGCCGAGTTGACGGTGTTGGTGCCACCGAACGCGAAGAGTAGGAACATGAACGTTCCCGCGAACTCACTGAGGACGGCTATGACGTCTGCGAGATGTCAGCATCTTGAGCTGGACCTTGAAGCCTCGTTTCAAGATTGGGGGGCAGTTGACGACGGAGACATACTGCAAGACGTTAGCGCACAGCATGTGGGGACTAGATCGTTCTCAAGCATACCGATTCTTTACTGTCAATGGGAGGAAATTCAGGAATCGGGCCCGGCTCTCATGGAAACTCTGTGAGAGGCTGACCTGACGAGATCCCATTCCTGGCCGCCTAGCTGTTCTAGGAGCATTCGGCTTCTCCCAGGGGAATCGAATCCTGGTTCCAACTTGCTGGGTCTCCATTGTGATATACTTTGCTACTTTGACAATCCGTTCTCTGGTGTATATCGATGCGTTCGGCTTCGGACGACAGCAGAGGGATAGAGCGAAATGGTACGAAAGGTGTCGTGTGTCACCCAAAGGATAAGTCAGGATTCCGAGTTCCCATCACAATACTTTATACCCAGATGAGGCTCGATACAACGGAGGTAGTGATGGGGCTAAGGCGATGCCCGTTTGAAATGAATACCCAATGTGCAACCAACTACCCGGCGAAGCAGTAGCTTCGGTGAACGACGACGGCCAGCCTCCTATCATTGCCGCACACAAGGCGAGCATCACCGAGAATCTGTCGGTTGTGCTACTCGGGATGCAGCTATTACCCCATCATCGCACGTCTTGGCCAATCACTGGCGTGTTATAGAACATATGCTCTGTGATAGAAATTGATGTTGTGGAATTTCTAGCGCGCGCTGGTGTATCTTCGTGATCGTTCCTCGATGTTTGCCAGCGGGCTAAACGTCTGATCGTCCTTGTTATTGCCATCTGCGACGAACATCGCGAACTCCATTGGATATTCAGACCTGCCGTGTACGGAGTCTCTATCTCGCTGATGCATGAAGGCCCAATCCCGCCGTCAGAGTTAAAAGCAATGCAACATGATCCACTGTGTGGCCACGATGTTGCGCAACCTTAGCGCGCAATCCATCCACCCGGCTTAGCTGGTTATAGATATCAATATACTTGAAGCTCTTACGATGGATACAATGTCCATAATAAGTGGTTTTTATGGCGGTGTAAGTTTTGCTGTTGATGAAACCTAGTGGTATTACGTTGCTTTTTGCCCTGCCCGCCGTCTTGGTTCTATACGCATACGTAAAACGACGCTCGAATCATCACAAGCATAGATAGGTGCTGGCCTATCATTATTCTTACGTTCGCTACTGTGTGGCCTGCTTGGCATTACGTTGTGCGACGGCGTCCTGTTAGCTTTTCTACCATATATTAATCTGCAAGACGACCTGATGGCGAGATATGCGGGGTTTCCGGGGCATGAGGGAATAACAGGCAATGGAAAAATTCCATATCTGCTCTGAGGATCACACCAGTGAACTTCATGTTTGCAAACAAGCTGAGTATCTCAATCACCAACTTAAACTCGGTCATCATCGGTCAATGACCGTGACATCTGGCACACCCCGATGCATAGACGCCAGTATCCTCCGTTATATGTCATATCCACTGCCCGACCCCGATGCCGTGCTGCCGTCGGAGTATGCTATGGTGCACTTGGTGCGGTCGGAGTATTAGTTGTTTGACATGGGTGATGCCTATGTAAGCTCCGACATATCCCACGCCGATCACTTCGTATGTGGCGAGCTACTCGAAGATCCCGCATATGGTTAACTAAGATCTGCTAAGATCTGCATGTCAATATAGACTCCTCGGGCTGCAAATATCATAGGCTAGAAAGGCGGCAAGTTGAGCACCTACAAGGTCGGAGTAGAGCAGCTCGCTGAGTGCCTGATCCTTGTTTATCTCCTCAACATGAAACAATGAGATAAAAGAGGGGGGGGAATTACGTAGTCATTGGGGCGATCCAGCAGCGATTATGCTATTACGTGAGAACCCCATACACTTTTAGAATACGTAGGGTTTCATAGGCTATGTTATTTACTGCGTCTGATACAATCCACATATCTGAGTACCACTGAGAACTCTGGCCTGCACACCCTTCGTCTGGACATTCACGTCGTTCAAAACTAGCAGTAATCAAAGAATTCGGACGGAAGGTGAGGTCACCCTGAAGGGCGGAATGAGGCTTTTGTATACAAAAACGTATAGGGGAAATTGTAATCAAGAATAAGGAGTCCTTCAAGTATGTCGAATTAATCCTATATTAGAACCGTAAACTTTGCGCAACTATCTAGGGGATATTAGGTAATATATATTCGCAAATAACCGCACTATTAAGAAGTTGTACCATTTACACATTAAAGTTTTATATAAGAGCTATAAATTACTTTGTTCGCACCTGCCGAAGCCCCGCGACCACATTAATCATGTTGTAATATATATTACTTATCTTTAAACAGCTTAATAATATAACGTCTTCTAGACGTAGTTTAGAGCTCATATTAATCCTTATTAGCTTTAAATTTAAAGCCTAGAACCCTTTGATTTTTGCGAATTTTCATCACGAAGGTGCGTGTAAGTAAAGTATAAAGTGTAAAGAGGAATATAGCCACAAAATAGTAACAGGGATAGCTTAGATGTTATAAAAACTCGGGCCTACAGCGCTTATTTAATAACAACGAAAAGAACAATTGATATTTTAATGCGCTCGTATCGTATTATGATTACGTTTATATCATTATTATATTACGTGTTTTTTTCAGCGGGCGGCAAAGCTTTTAAAACGGGCTGTTAAAACTTTGACGAGCCGGTAATAGGTGTTAAGAAAATAATATATAGCTTTTATATAAAAAGCTAATATGCAAATACCATAACTTTTATTATTAATAAAGAAGTAATTATACGAAAAAGCATAGGAAAGTATATAAGGTCTTTTTTTATAGCTTCAGCCATTTCGTATTAAAGTAGTCCCAACTTTGTTACCTGGTATAGGGGTAGCTATCCCCACTCTTTCCGGAGAAAGCCTCCGGATTCCTCGGACTAAGCATTTCTCCTATTGGCACCAGAGTCGGGCAACACATATCCATCGTGTATCAAGATCTACCCCAGCCCCCCACCGAAGTTCCCCAGAACTTTCTTGCCTCCATTAGCAGGTCTTCTGGGTTGGCAGTAGCCGCAAAGTGACCCCCAGGCACTGACACATCTTTTCGCGAGAAATATGTCACATTGCCAGACCGTGCGCACCAATCGCGAGGTGCTCCGTATCCAGCGTCGCCAAAATACTGTAGTACGCCAACGGGGACCGGAACATAGGGGAAGGCATAGTCCAGCGTGCCCTCCTAGTTCACTCGGTCAGTGCCTAGTCTGATTGTCTTGGGGTTTCAAGGCTCTTACTTACCCTCTGAAGCTCTCGGTATATCCGTACGCTGCCGTAAGGCCCCTGAATGTACAACATCATACCCCACGTGATGAGTTCCTCAATAGACCACTCATATCCCGGGGTCAAGCCCCTCATGCCGAAGTAGGGCCAGATCGCATTCCCTACGGGGCTGTCGCCGAGCAAAATGCCCATCTGCAAGGGCACCATGGCCTCGATGCCCCAGAAGGTCTTGGTGAAGGGCTCACTCTGTTGCAGAAACTCGATATAGGAGCTCTCCTCCGCCGTAGTCTGCCCGCTCGCGTAACGCGCGAGGTCTGTAACGTTGGCCGGCACGCCCCATAAGTTGCAGAGGACGGACCTCACCGACTCCCGGTACGCCGCGCCCATGTACCGCGCGGTGTGGGAGCCAAAGTCGCCGCCCTGGATCACATACTGCTGATACCCTAACTGTTGCATCAGTTGGTGGAACGCTGCGCCGGCCTCGACGAGCCCGAATCCCGGCTTCGTCGGCGCCGGCGAGAACCCGAAGCCCGGAATGGAGGGCGCGACGACATGGAACGCGGGTTCTCTCCTGGATGGCGGGTCGAGTAGGCCCGAGAGGATGGGGCCGACCTCGAGGAACGATCCGGGCCAGCCGTGTATGAACAGAAGTGGGATGGCGTCTGGACGCTTCGAGCGGTGATGTACGAAATGCAGAGGGACTGCCTCGGCGAAGTTGGTGTCCCGCAGTTGGGGGATTGTAGTCGTGAAATGCCGGAACTGACGATTGATACTATCCTGGACGGTAAACCAGTCGTACTTGTGCGCCCAGTATTCCGCGATGGCCGTGACATTTGATGCTGGGACTCCCTCGACAAAGAGCGGAGCATCAAGGTCGATAGGAGCCCGCGTTAGGCTTGCTTTGAGCCGGGTGATTTCGATGAATTTTGGGTCGACGTCGATCCTCATCGGAGCTGGAGATGACCCGAACGTCGCTTTGAAGTTAAGAGGTCCATAGCCGGAGGGGCCGGGGTGGCAAGCAGTCACACCGACATGTAAGATACAGCCTAAAAGTGAGCGAAGAGTTACCATTTTGAACCGGACAACGACCGAATATTCTACTTCGAAAGAGTGAATGCCCTAGCAATGAAGAATTTGGGGACATGTATGCGTCCAAGTGTGAGCGTTAATAGTAGTCCGTTGATACATCGCTAAATACCGAATCACACACAACCGCATAGTCTGGGATTAACAATGTGGAGGATCAAAGGTCCCAATGGTATATGGAAGGCCAGTGCGAGACCAGCGTAGCACATTGCCTGCTCATCTTGATTCAGTCTGCGATTACAAAGCAACAGTGACAATTAGGCCACTGCGAGGACGAAGTAAGAGAGTATGAGCTTACCTAATCGGTCCCTGTTGCGGATTTGTCTGGTAAGTTGTATGCATTTTCTTGGGTTTGATGTTATAATAATCTCGTCGAGCTCGGTCCCGACTTTGGCTTGCTGACGAAGACTCTTACGATTGTATGACCACGGAGCTCCGTGGACTCAAATTTGGCTTTGATGATTTTCCACCACCGAGGGCCCTCTTAGAGGGTACTAGTGCTTTAACCAGAGATAAGTTTGCCTTTTATTATAATAGTTAGCTCGGCTATGTGAGATTTCCGAATGGCTGACCTAACCGACTAGCGGCAGTCCGGAGCTGGTCCAGTTTAGACGGTGGTTTATAGCCCCTATCGGGGTACTCGGACAATGAATGTGGGTCATCTTAGCGTTTAGCATGGATAATATCCACGGAGATCTCCCCGCATTAGCCACAATATTCAAACGCTCGAGCTTATAACGAAATTCATAGTTACGACAGCGCACTTGGGATTATACTGAGCTGAGGGACCTTCCATTCCCTTCTAGCTCTGATATAACTGTTAATGTCGCACAGCCTAAGCGAACTGTGCTAATGAGGTTTGACTGCTTCATGAATTGATTGTTACCAATACAAGAACTGTTGAAAGTAATAGTTTTGAATGCAGTGGCAGATATGTGCTTGATGAGAGATGAATGGTTATCCGGCAGCTTGGTTTCCTGTGCTTGGCCTCGAAGTAGGTACCTTCATGCCAAGTATAGGTTGGATAATCGTTAGATTCGGTCCTAAGTGAATCAGCCCTGGAGACTTGGAGATTATGTGACAATATATTTACAGGGGTACATGTCGTCTTGCCTCTATTCCGGCCCTTGTTCCGCCCCCTAATTTACCCCTATTCCAACGCTTAATGGATAATTGCTTACAGGCCTTTAATTTCTTACTTCAACGTGTTATCATACTTATCGTGGCCGAACCACAAGACTCTGTTCAGCTGAGATGACGGCGCTTCGGTACCGTTGCACTTCCACCACATATAGAGGTCCATACCGACCCTAACTTTAGGTAGCCAATGAAGTATGAACGTAAATCAAGTTGTATTGTCAAAAGGCATCCAATCTGTGAATAAAGATGTCAATCCTAACATGGAGTGACCCGAGGGTCGTATTTACGAAGTCAATATCGACAAGAAGGTATGTATGAAGCTACTTGGTATCTGAGGGTCGGAGAAGGATACCATCGACATTATAGCTGATCGTCTCCCACAACTGGGAGTTTAGCCAGAGCATTCGCCGGCCTTCGTGGGCTCGCAGCCACCGGCGCATCCCGTGTACATCTGGCACTTGACCTTGGCATCGGAGCAGCAGTTACGGATAGTAGCCGTGTCGCCGTAGTTGGAGTTGATGCCAGCAAGCTCGTTACCCTTCTTCGCGGTGACGCCTTCGATGTAGACGTTTCGCTTGCATTGCTTGCTGCACTATAACAGGAAAGAAATACAAAGGATTAGTGGCAAGATCCGTGTGTAGCATATGAGCAAAAAGGAGCCTGAGACTTACGTTGCCACAGGAGCGGTAGAGCTTGCCATAGTCTTCGACGTAGAAGTTGATGATCTTTCATATCGGTCAGTTCTCCTGGCTGGCTGTTTGGCATGGAACAGTGGAAACTCACATTAACGGTGCCGCAACCGTTGTGCTGGACAACCTTGTCGGAGGCGTGGTATGCGCCACCGCCAATGATCCAAGTCTCCTTGCCGGGCTTGTCGTTTTTCTATAGAACATCATGAGAAAGGGATCAAGTGTCGGTACGACGATGGGCACTTACGACGCTGATGGCGTCCTCGCAAACGTCTTCGAACCAGACGAACTCGAGGGTGCAGTGTCCATCGCAGTGAACACCCTCGGCCTGGTCCTTGCCGATAATGACGTTCTTCAAAGTCGCGCCCTCCCGAAGGAGGAAGACAGCATCAGCGCTGCCTATTGAGTCGAATCAACAGGTGGTACATACAACAATGTCAAATCTTACTCACCTCCTTCATTCCCGCCATTGCAAGCACCGGAACCTCTGTCGTACCTCTTCCATCCTCCATCGTATACTTGTCCTGCCTTGACTTCGATGACCTTGTTGCTGTGCACGGTGTCAACGGCTTTAGGAACACCCCCTTCGTAGCCTAAGCAGGCAAGGGTGGCGGGCAGAGCCGCGAGGAGGGTAATGAGCTTTGAGGAAAACATTGTTGGCGTGGACGAAAGCCCGGCAGGGTAGACAGGTGTTGCGAATGATCGACGGTTAAGACGGGATGACTGAAGAACGTCAGTATGTCGTGATAGCCAGATCCGTTGAATATATATAGGTAGTCGTAGAACTGCTCGATGAGTTGGGCGCCATTAGGACCGGCAAGGCTTCCAAGCGCGAGGAGCTGACTCAAGTTGCCCGTCCTGGGTCCTTTTCGGCCGAAATATCCATTGGTGGACTCGACCCCGTCACTGCTCGCACCAACTAATAGCTGGGCACTGCGTCATATAATAAGTCGGCAACCCCATTTTGACCCTTATCGTCAGGTTCGTGAGGATGAGTGCCATTACAGGCAATCTTGAACTCGCCTAGGACTGCGGACTTGGCACTTCTGAGACCCTAGAATAGCGGAGAAGAGCGTCCTGTAATCCACGGCTAGGACAGCCAAGATGGTAGTAAGATTTACTCATATACGAAGGACCCATTGAGTAACCACCGAGTGTGTCAAGTTCCCTTGTCACCACCTTGGCAAACTCGAGGGTTCAATAGCAATTCGTGTTCCTGGTACTGCCAAGGCGAGCTGCCGTTATAGGACCCGGGAATATGTTTTACCTTTTGAGACTCCATCTTTTCCCCATAAACGCGCTCCAATAAGCTCACGACAGTTCCTGTCTAACTTCGGCACGTGGTTCTTAGTATGGAATTTCAATCAGTGGACGAAACTTGATATGGAATAGGCAATCCGGGCGGCTGGCTCCATTGAGAAAGTGGCCGGATTCGCGAATATCCACCAATCACTAGGGTCTAAATTCCGTTACCACCCCGTTGGATTCCTACTTAACTGCCGCCGCGAAGTTCCCAGATGCTATAGGGGAATTCGCCAAGTATGTATCTCAACTGGTTAACTCTACTCATTGCACCCATCTGCTTCAAGCATATTTCACTTTACTCACTCATACACACGTCCGACCACATGTGATGCTATCTCTCCGGGTGACAAGAGCATGGCCATAACTGGTATAGTGTGTGCCCTTGATGACTCGAAGTCATCGGTGGACCCACAATCATGAGACTCACTCCCGTGAATGGATAATTCAACGGATATTCGTCATAATCCTTCTATACATACATCTCCAGAGAAGCCCTCTACAACTTGCCCTTCTGAAGCGACGGTACAGGATAGGGTTTTCCTAATTTACAGACTCTGGCAGGAAAAAGTCAACTATGGGATTGAGGCCCAGTTCAAAAGGCCAGTCGAGCCACACCTCCATCGGTAACTCGGTGAACTAGGCGTCCGTTTTGTTCTCATAATACCGCTTCAATTCGGTCGCCTGGCTTTCTCGCTGTAGTAGCTCAAGACCGTATATCAAGAAGAGGCGCCGTTGGCCGTGCCAGAGAGGTTGTTATTCAAGATTGCATCCGTAATACCGCCCGCCACCTGCTCGATTTCAACAATATTCAACAGGCCATCGACCAACTTGTCATCCAGCTGCGGAAGGGCCTGGAGTTCCGGCCATATTTGTCCCAGGCCGTCATAAGGTCTGTGTCCGGTGCGCCCTCGCCAAGGATAATGACGGCTGTGTGGACGAACGCTGGCAAATGGCGGATCTCGGCGACTCGCTCCAGCAGAACTTCCCTTGACCACTTTGATGGGGCGTATCCAAGACTCCCGTCGGCCGGCGGTGCGAACTCTTTCCGGGATATTTCACGCAGCTGGTTATTCTCCGCGAAGAACGAAACCGCAGCGGTGGAAACCAGGTGCATGAGTATCGAGTGCAGGATATGCGTCCCAACAAAAGTCGGTGGGGCCGGTGAGCACAATAGATAGACCTGACTTTGCTGCGCCGTTGACACCGTTGACACCGTTGACACCGTTTACCTTGACTGAAACGACATTCTCATACAGCGAGCAAATATCCTCGGCCCAGTGAATGTTAACAGTTGGTGTTTTGTGCTACAAGCGGTTCAGCCGCCGCGCTCTCATCTCTGCCGGTGTCGCTTTCAATATGCAGTTTTGCGAACACATCCCTGCAGAGATACCTAACCGAAGCATCGCTCAGAATCTTGAGGACCGGGATATCGACGCTGAGCTGTTTCTTGAACCAGGTGCGGACGGGGACTGTCAGGGAGTCAACGCCGAGATCCATCAATGGCGACTGCTTATCAATCTTGTCCGCGTTGATCTGGAGGATTATCTGTAACACGCTTGAGAATTCGTCCTCCAAAGCAGCCATGGCCTCTTCATCGTTCTCAACAGCGGCGACATTACCTCGCACGTCCCCACTTGCCTTCCGTTGTCTCTTCTCGCGGACGCTTGTATCCTTATTGACATAGGCAGAAAAACGGGGCTGGACGTGCCACGACACCTTGGTATCTTGCCCAATCCCAGTAATGATTTCGACCCCCTGGTGCGATCCAGCCCGCCCAGTCACGGTGGCCTCGGCTAGCAAGTCGTGGAAGTCGGTCTCTAGAGCGCCATGATACTGTCCTTCCTTAGCTGGCTCTCGTATTGGTCGCCAAAGTGAGTGATGTAGCCGACACCGAGAACCATTGTGATGTGGATGACGGATGCGGCAACTCCTCGCTTCCGCCTCTGGTGAGCCAGAGCCATCATGAACATATTAACGGCCCCGCAGTTGATTTGCCCCTTGTTCAGGAATATGCTCGCCACGGATGAAAACAGTATGAAGAAGTCCAGGTCGTCCGAATGGAAGAGCTCATCGAGGTTACGGCTTCCCTGGACTTTGGAACTGAGGACTTTTTGAAGTTCTCCCAAGTCATGTTGTCGAACGACTTGCCTTGTAGCACCATGGCGGCGTTGGCGACGCCGCCGATCGGCAGCATGGTGACGCATATATCTTGATGCCCCCCTTCTAGTGCCTTCTTTTCCGAACCGTCCAGCGCCATGATACGGAACTCTGCTCCTTTGCGCTTCAGACGTTCGACGATGCCGGGGTTAACCTTGGGACGTCGGCTGGGAACGACAAGGTAGCGAGCACCATGCTCAACCATCCACTAGCAGATAGATAGGCCAAGATCACCCGTCAGATCAACCAAGAGATACATCTTCTGTGACGAGAACAGGCTGTGGCGGTCAATGGGACGTGCCTTTAAAGATACAGTGTCAGAAGCGTCCCATTGGACGATGGTGGTTGGGCGCCAATCGTCTGGTGCTTCCGTGACGTTCTAGAGAGGGACAACATTGGCACCATTCGGGTGAAACCTCTATGCCCTGAATACCACCCTTGCAATCTTACTCACTCCGACTCGTCGTATAAAATATTCAGCGACTTCAGCCCGTTGGCGTCGGTGAAGAGTTCGCGGACTGTCGTCGAGGCATCGATGGACGCCCAGAGGAGATTGTCAAGAGACTGGTCGATATCTTCCTGCATGTTGATAATGCCTTCACATTCTTGGGTGTGATGAGTTCTAGCTCATCTTCCGTAATGCAAGGATGGATGAATTGCAGCCGTGGATCAGAGTTTGAAACGGATGTTGTCAAGAAGGCACTGACCCCACGGCGTTCCGACGGCTGCTGAATGGGTGGATAAGAGCCTCGTCGGGTTGATGAACCCAGAGTAGCCGTTCAGTACCACAAACAATACTCTCAGCGATTATGACTGTCAGGAGTTGTTGTAACCGCACGGCGTCATCCTGATGCGGTTCCCAGCTCAGAAGCTCGTTCTCGGTGACGTTAAGAAGTGAGCTGTTCTTATCAGACAAGACAGGGACTTTTTGTCTCGCACCAGCGGCAGAACTGATGGACAAAAAAGACGGATCGGCCGTTCGACGTGGTGAAGGAATACGCTAAGAAAACAGCGACTTGGACTTTGAGGTTTGGCCTGGGCGAGAGAGCAACCGAGCATTCTTTAGAATCTTGAAGCGCCAAGGCCCTCATCTTGTTGTTGGCAAGCTCGACTGGCCTCTCGCCGAGAACGATTTGTTGATGAATCGTACGCCCTGTAGAGTTAAGACGGTCGTTGAGAGTCCTTTTTTGGCAGAACTCGGGGAATATATACAACCCCCTTTTCCACAGCGACTTCGTGCTCAGTCGTCCAGACTATTCCCTCGTATCCCAGAAAGCTAGAGCGCACCAGCCGCAGGATGCACCCAGCAAATAGTGTGGGATTAGGGATATCGGTTGGCGCAATATCGACGAACTGGGGCTCAAGGTCGGGGAATTCTTGCAACAGGGACCGGCCCAGTCCTACCACCATGTTCACCTCCGGATTTTCATCGCGATAGCCCTGCGTAACCCACAGGAGTTTCTTGGCGTTGCGGAAGGGAGTTTGGAGGCCCTCAAAATGCCGCTCGGTCATGTCCTTGAATATAAGCTCCTCCAGATCCGACAGACAGAGAACTGTGGCTTCGATGGGGACTTCAAAGGTCTGCCGATCGATAGGATCAAGATCCTGGATGCAAGTAATGCTGGATGTACAGGGCATGAGGAGCTCTCTTGTTTGGCCGGCGACCTCGGCGACCTCCTTCCCACGTCCTCCGAGAATTACTAACTTGTCCACACATATTGTACCGCTACATGTACGGTCGGAGAGCGAGAGCAGCTTACGCAAAGCCATGACTCGGTAGTCCACTGCTTGTGTTGTTATGACACTGAATCCAGAATTGGCGCTGGCGTCAACGCCCGAGAATCCAGCTTCTCGGAGAATCGAGTCCCATTGAGCCTCCATGACTGTCGGCGCCGAGACTCTGCCGTCTTCGACTCCGAGGAACCAACCCCGCAGAGACGAGGCGATGAACTGCGAACGGAGGTGGCCGTCTGTTATCTCCAGCATCACGAGGCAGCCGCCCGGCTCTTATCCGCGTATTCGTCGAAGTCTATTACGGGCGATTTCGAAAAGATCCAGCCGAGATGTCTGTATATGTATAGGAGAGGAACTTATTTAAAATTGAATTCAGGACGCTCGAGGCAGCGCCTCCCGCCCCAGACCGGATCTCCAGAATGCCATGCGGGATAGCGATGGGTGATTTGACTCACGACGACGAACAGGTCGTGGTTGTCCTCTTAAAACCCTAGACCGTCCGTATAGAGCCTGTAGAGCATATTATTCTCCATCATAGGTTGCAGCACCGGCATTGTTCCTCTCAAAAATGAAAGGCAATGCCTCGCCTACGGCGGTAATGAGCTCCAAGTCGGTATTCGCCGGATTGTCATGTTTCCACTTTTCAACCATGTCCTTGATGTCATTAGCCCACTCAGGTTTGACGTAAGGGTGCCTCCCAGCCTCTATCGTGGGAAAAGGTGGTCGAATATCCAGTGGACCAAGTGGCTCAAATGCCATTCCATAGGCCACCGTTCCTCTGGATGAACCTCATCGGCGGAGTTTCCTACAGTAAAAGGACGCGGCTCTCACAAATTTCAACTAGATCAACATGCTTGGGGTTGAGGACCGCTTTCCTTTCAGGCTCAATCCCACAGGGAAGGTCTCTGGCCCAGACATCTTCAGATAGAGCTTTCAGTCATCCTGGAGGCCCGGCTTTGAGAAACGGGGAGCATGTAAGCTGGTTGACTTGGATATCGGGATGCCCATCTGTCGCGTAGAAATGTTTATACTCCCGCAGATGGCTTTCGCGTCTGCCTGATCAAGCCTGCAGTCTGCGACCAACCCAGCTTTGGCATGTCCGGACGATTGTCGCAGAGCAGGGCAAGGTATCTTGACTCGGACTCGTTTATGCATGTCCGGAGATATGTTGTCCATATTCTACCATCTCCTGGCCGGGAATGGACAGTGAAGAGAGCGTGGAAAGCTGCATCAAGCGAGGAAGGATGGACATGGAGGTTGGATTCAGCAATTCGTTTAATTGTGACAGTTGGACGGTTGAGTCGCCGCGTGAATTGAATGCACTCTGAAGTCCCAGAGTAATCCAGGTCGAGTTCGGAAACGTGCGAGTAGAAACGCTCGACGTCAACGGACTGCATCGGCAGCTTTGGTCCAACTCTGGCTGGAAGTGAGGCCGATGCATGTTCGCCAAGGGTGAGAAGCACGCGACCGGTGAAGTTCCTGTCGCAGAATAGGGGTAACTTGCTTAGTCATCAAGCCCCTGGGACGTAAGGCACCCCGCAATAACATTGTTCCGGGGCTCCCACACTGTATATAGAGCTTCCTAGTTACCGCTCTCTAGAGCTCTGATCACTCATGGCAATTTACACTTTCCACACCTTACGCAACCTTTCATCGCGATCAGCCTAACTATGACAGTTGCGGAACCCGGAGTTTGCATGGAATGCCCCGCGCGCGGCGACCTTGGAGAGTACCACTCCGCTCCTGATTCCAAGATCACGAAACGCAGCCCAAATACGATATTATGCAACGTTCGTGCCGTGGTGGTAAACTGGATCGACGCTAAGATGGCCGACTCCCTGCGAACCCCGGTGCGCTCGGGGGTAACGATTTCGTGGGAGACGTTGTGGCAGTTGGGGAGCAGGACACCAGGTTCAGGGTTGGGGACCGCATTTTCGCCATGGTCTTTGGGCTCAACCCTCTAGCCGGACCAGCGGCGCGTTCGCTAATATGCCCTGGCTACTGCCGACCTGCTTGTAAGGTCCCGGAATGGCTGTCATACGAGGAAGCCTCCTCAATGGGAATTAGTCTTGGCGCTGCCGGCGCTGCCCTGTTTCGGATGTTGAAGCTTCCTCTGCCGGAATCCCGGGGGTCAGGAGATAAAGAATAGGAACTGCCCTGTTTTGGTTTCTGGAGGTGCCACATCCATTGGGACTATTGCAATCAGCTGCTAAAAGGGTAAGACGAAGAAGAGGCCTGAAGAATGCAAGTATGTGCTGTGTATATGTAGCTGACAAACACAAAAGGGCCGGATTCATTCCAATAGCGACTTGTTCGCCGGCCAACATGGACATGGTTAGGTCAAGAGGTGCAGCAGAGACGTTCGACTACCATTCTCCAAACTGCGGTGCCGAAATACGCTCTTGGACAAATATTCCCTAGCGTACGTCCAGGACTGCGTTACGACCACAACAACCGTGAAGATGCGTTAAGAGGCCATTGGATCGCCCGGTGGCAGATATATCGCCCTCGATCCTTTCTCTCTCACTGTTAAATATACGCGGCGTGATGTGAGGGCTGACTGGCTTATGGTTTGCACGCTGTTCGGAGACTCCTGAAGCTGACCGGTGTCTATAGACGACCACGTAGCCAGAAAGACGGGAATTTGGTACTAGACTATTCTCGTTGGCGGAGTGGCTCCTCGAGCACCGATTGTTGAAGAATCACAAGATCCAGCTTCGCCATGGTGGGCTTAAAGGGCCTTGTCGAAGGCATAGAGGACCTGCGCATCGGCAGGGTCAAAAGCCACGAAGCTGGTATTACACGTTGGCTTGTAAGCAGGGTCAAGATGGAGATGCGGCAATAGTTATCACCGTAGCATGCATTTCACAAGGACAGGCTTGTGTTACATTCAGTTGTATCAAAGTCAGATCAAGTACCTATAGGTACCTAGGTAGATAGGTATCAATTAGACATCGGCGGGTTTCATCTGACATGCATGGTCGGTGGGATTTGTACCCGCTCAAACCCCTTAGTTGCTTGAAATATCGCGTCACATTTTCATGTGCAGCACGTAAGGGGTCGGATGTTCGATCGGCGGATGTATTACCCACATATCAACTGGGATTGGGGTGCCAAGTCATGGATCATCGCACCGATCCGATGAAACGAAAGTTCGGTTTTAGCAGGTGTCCGCCGCTGAGCCGCATCCGATGTTTAAGGAAGTGGGTATATCTCCGGAAAAAATCCCTAGAATTAATCAGCCGAGCCAATCAGTCGCCGAGCCTCTAGGCTTTCCTTGTCGATCCAGTCTCCACGTCATCGGAGGTACTGAGGGCAATGGGTCCGTAATGTCTTCTAGCCGGTTGGTACCAGTTACATGGCTGAAACGGAAGGAACAGTAGCTCCTCGTAGAGACGAGAAGGGTGTTTATAAGAGAAGTGAAAAGGAAAAGCGAGAGAACACCCGCAACTGTACGCGTGAAGGGAAAGCATGAAGAGGATAAAGATATGAACTGGGCAGCATTGATCCGGTTTGTATAGAAAATAATCTAGGGTAACTTAGGGGCCTGTTCGATCTTAACATTTACAATCTAACAGGTGGCAAGCATGCGTACGTCCCACAGCGTTCTCTTTCTGGTCCCACTCAATGCCTGTTCAGCTCTGAACACATATATCGTTATCTTTTCTCCTAAACCGGTAGTCCGCTGTTATGGATAAGTACATGCCCAAAGTGCCAACTCCTGCTTCGCTTCTAGCGCCGTTGGACCGCTAGAGAGAGTAGGGGAGTTCAGAGACAGAAGGGAGCCATTAGATAGTGTATTGTAGGCGTCAAGGATGTGTTAATCCTTCTCCCACCAATATCCTCGGGGGGCGCGAGCTGACGTTTATGCAGACCAGAACCTCTGCATGTACCCTACAGCATCCTATCATTAACCCTCCGGTAATATGTCCACCTAAACTTTACATCGTGCCGCGAATCCTAGACCGAGGCTATCTAGAAATTAAAGATACGGTTCAACTTGTTTCTCGTTCCATTCCCAGAACTCCTTGGCAATACCACTGCCGCCCTCAGCCTTGGTCTTCGTGGCTTCCTGCAGGTCCTTACGAATTCTCATAAACCGGCCCCATGGCACAACCCACCCGCCTGATTTCTCCATTGTAACTTCGGGCGACAACCCAGCGAATAGCTCAGTATAAGCGCCTTTGATAGGTTCATGAAAGAAAAACCACTTCAACATCTTGCGCACCAAGTACGGTTGGTTGCGCCAGAGATCGGAGTCGAGGTTACCTGGATTTAAGGAGATACTTAGGATCCCGTCAACCTTATGTCGCCTGGCGTATTCACTTCCTTGCAAATAGTTTCCTGCTTTGCTGATGCAGTACTTTGGAAACCAGCCGAGATCTTTGTGATAATCGAGGTTATCCATTGGAACGCCGCCTTTTGGGGCAAAGGGGGTTTCCCCAGCCGACGAGCCAACCCAGACGACGCGGACGACACTAGGGGGTTCTGCTTTCGCAGTGGCCGCTAAGATTGGGGTGAGCAGCTTGGTAAATAAAAAGGTGCCAACGTTATTAACGCCGAGCTGTAGTTCGTATCCTTGGGCAGTTTTCGACCCTGGGGCCGGCTTCATAACGCCGGCATTATTCCACAGGACGTGTAGCTTATTTTCTCTTTCGAGAAATTTCTGTGTAGAGGCCTTGATAGTAGATAGATCTGCTAAGTCAAGTTGTATAAAAGCCAGTTCACCGGAAGAACCCGGCTCTGCTTGCTTGATAGCATCCATCGCTTGAAGTGCCTTGGCTTCCGACCGAGAAGCGATGTAGACTTTGGCATTCTTAGAGTAGAGAAGCTGAGCCAGCTCCTTGCCAAGGCCACTATTCGCTCCCGTAATTAAGTAAACCTGCATTTATCATGAGCTAAGGAACCCAAGGACGCAACTCGAAGAGAATGGTATTCACCTTTCCATGTAGTTGCGGTAAATCTTTCTCGGTGAACGCGGGCTTAGGTGGGTAGTATTGCGAAAACTGCTCCATCAGACTTGGGCCAGACATGGTGAGAATGCGGGTAGCGTCCTCGAAAATCTGGACTCGGGCTCGTGGGTTGGAATTGAAGGTACAAATTAACGCATGAGGAAAGACATAGTTGGGGCTATCAGGGATTCTAGGCTCGGGCAGCAGTGTTAGGTCGTAGGTGCTAATGCTAGCTAAAGGAAAGTGACGACCTCACAACAGCACCCGGTGTCTCTGCTTAAAAGTTATGGATCCCGTGGATGACAGCTGTAGGGAGCACGACGTTTCATTAACCGTGGGAACGCTGACCTCCCTTTATTCGTGCAGTCGGTATTCAGTGGAAATATACCTGCAGGTAGACGAGTCGGAGTTAAGACGGAGCAAAGACGAGCCGCAGACAGCTCGTCTTGATCGTTCCGTGTAACGGAGGGTTGCATCGCGGCGTTAAGCTCCTACTTGCGAGTCCCACCGACCGACGGAAACTTACCGACCATCCGAAATCCACCGACCGCCAGCCCCTGGCCCTGGCCCCAACAAGAACTGCCTGGAAGGGTTCATATTCAAGCGTAGAATACTTCGACTAGTAATAGCCTTTTTGAAGGCAAAGGAGGCCATCTGGGATCACCCAATAGCCGATAACTCAAACTCGGTGACTTGACGCCACATGTTCCGGAGTTTCCAGCCCCCCCAAATCCATTTTTCCAGGCTCGGTGGATTTAAGGGGTAGACAGCATAAGGGACCAAAGCCTTGTTCTGGTAGCCACCGAGGTGAACCAGTTGGTTCCTATGTTCGGCAGCAATGGCCTCATTACCGTTCGATCGCCCCTAGCGTCTGTATCGCGATGGCTGTGAACTCGTAAGCCAACAGTAAGAATAACGCCCCGTAAGGCTCAGAGAATGGGACAATCCTTCAAGTTGCGTGTTTGTGCCATTGAGCTGTAAGATCCAGCATGTTGGCAAGAAGACTCTGCGGGAGGACGTGTGAAAAGCTATACTAACGCACTCACAAATCCTGGAGCCTGCCCACCTGCGCCATACGGACAATTGCAGCTAACAACATTCGGATCCGACCGTGCGGTAAGTCTTTACTTTGCTATCTTTCCTTCCCCTTACGTTTGCTTGCCCTGCCTTATATCTAGCCTCTATCCTTTATAGATCATTAACGGTCCTGTCAAATTTGGTTCGACTCATTCATTAACAAATTTCTATCGCCTTTATAAGTCGTTAAATATTCTCCTTGTATGGCCTAAGCGGCGTGTACAAAGTGGGGGAACAAATGCATTACTGGGTTAAGCAATTCCCTATCTACATACTATAATATAGCTGCCACTTGCAAAGGCTGTTTGTGATGTGTATTCTCCTTTCTTTCGTTCGGCCCACTAGTCTAAGTGCTCGATTCATCTGCGTAACTTTTGCAAGTAGAGTTGGTTTGGATGTTGTTTCGGTGGCTTCAAAAAGTTAGTAAAACCTGTGAGATAGCATCAAGATATGATATGATAAGCAGTCGCGATAACTCTAAAACTGACCTGGGGAGCAGAAACCCAATCAAACGTCCCAAATCGTCTAGTCAACCAGACGTCGGCAGGGTGTGTAGCGCCCCCTGAGCCTCCAAATATTGTCTGTGGATATCCGAAGTCGAACGGAACAGCCTTCTCGATCTCCTCGACATCGTCCTTAGTAAGCTCGAGGCCCAACGCTTCAACGCTGCCTTTCAGATGCTCGACATTGCGCGCGTCGATAACAGGGAAGATGTAAGGCCCCCTCACCCTGGCCCAAGCAAGAGCAACGGTTGTGATGCTGGTGCCTTTGGCAATCGCGATCTTCTCCAGCGCGTCCGCCATTACAGTCTTCTGAGGCTTGTCTGTAAAGGCGATTTTCCGGCCCTCTCTCTTCTGCTGCCCAGACTCAGACTCAGCCTGTCGCTGCTCGGCGGAGCGCTGAGCCGAAGTCCGGAAAGACCCCGACCCGAGCACGCAGTAGGGGATAAGAGCCATGCCCTGATCGTTGCACATGGGGAATATCCCGCGCTCAACGTCTCTCTCCGCAGCAGACTACTGGCCCTGGTAGACAGAAAACATGGTAAACCTCTTTTGGCGGGCGTATTCGTTCGCCATGGAGACAACCCATGCCGGCCTATTCGATATACCTAGGTATAGAACGCGGCCAAGTGTCACGAGGTCGTGGAGGGCTGCATCAGCTCTGGAATGCTCGTCGTAAAATCCCACGTATGTACGTAGAACTAAAATGAGGACATTATGATTTAGCAGACTATAACAACATAACACAGGTAAACAGCCTCATTCATATCACTCTGGAAAACTTACCAAATCAACATATGTTGTCTGAAGCCTCTGCAAGCTAGACGTAAAGGCTGCATGCATACTCTTCTTGTTATTCCCGCCAAAATTGGACTGAATATTCACTACTGGGTTGGTCAACTGCCACGCAGAAGTGTACTTGGTAGCGACGACGATCTCTCCACGATTGCCCCTTTTCTTCATCCAGTCACCGATAATTAGCTCAGACTCCCCGCTTTGATAGACGTTTGCGCTGCCATCAAAAATAACCTAGTTAGCAAGGGAATGCTCTGCAGAGATGCATAAACGTAGAATCGTAGAACATAATTACGTGTCGATGAAGGTGTCATAACAGTTTACCGGCCGGTCTTGACACAGGATTTTCGTAAGGTCTCGTAGAACGTTTTTTGGAAGTTGAGCCGACCACTGCCTAGCGCTGACTCATGCATAAGTGTGGACTTTAGTAATCGCCAAAACAATTACCACTCTCTGGTCCATTCTCCTTACTTGTCCTGAATCTTAGCCAATCAATTTTCTAGAAAATAAATGAAGGAGAGCCCACCAGGTGAGTCAAGCTCTAGGAATCTGGAGGTTCCTCCGGGAGAGTGAGTCTGCCCCTATTCGAAGCGGTATAAAGATGCGAATATGCTGACGCGGCCTTCCATGCCTTTTCATACCTTTTATTGTTTATTACTTGACTAAAATTGAAATATATATTAGTAAGGAAATGGTCTGCTTCGTAATGGCCTTATTTACGAATATATATAGGCCTGCATTCCCCTCATTGCTGCAAGAAGTTAATAGCGTTGGTAGAGCTGAATATACACACTTGCGACACGCCTTGAGATTCCCCCATTCTTGATTGAGAATTCCCTCAAACACTTTTGCATACAAAAGACTTCTTCCGTCCTTGCGTCTCAAATTTCTAGTCAAGCTTCCTTCTCTTGGCTACATTGCCGTTTCGACAATGCGCCCAGCTGTTATACTAGTGAGCTTGGCTCATTTTTGCTTCGTGAACGCAGCAGCGGTAAGTTTCGCACTTCGCTTTTGAATATTTCATGAGCTTTCTGGGAGATGATGTACTGACATATTATTAGATAGCTCGCTTAGATGAGGGCCTCACCACCGTGCTTCCTCTTTGCTGCTGCGACCCAGTCTGCGTAGGTTTCTCTTAATTATTTCTAAAAACGTAGACTACAGCTAAACACTAGTGTGCTGCAGAGTTGCTGTCCGTAATAAATGGACGTCTATCTGTAAAGCCTAGGCGTCTATTGCAAATATAACATGACATGTGCTGAGTGTTGTAGGCCAACACCCTGGCTCATACTAGACGATCGGGACAAGACTTGCACCAACTCCGACAACTTTGCAGAGTTATTCAAGTTATTAAAGCTGGAACCGAAAAAGCTGTTAAAGGAGTTACGGTATCTTTGTTTTTTTTGCTTTAAGGGATCCGTAAATAAGTTTAAAGACAAGGATAAAATAAGAAATCATTTAAATCATCAGAGTTATCATATGAGACCCTGACATCACATACTGAAGCATATATGGCTGAAGAAAGAATGAATTACCAGGTTGACCTCTGAGAGGTCCCCTCGAGTAACTGAAGGTAAAGATATTTCCTTAAATACATATAAAAACAGCTGCGGCTGAGAAAAAGTGATACCGGATATGTATGAACCGGTCTTCCCTGAGTAGCTAATCAAACCAATCCAAAACCTGGTTATTTGATCGTCTCCAGCTGGGTCTGATACACCTTCCCAGTTGTTAGGAATTAATAGCTGAAATTTTTACGAATCTAAATATTACCCAAAAGGAAAAACCGTAATGGTTAAGAAAAAGGAAGAATAATTTTAAGGTGTTATAAACCTGATATTATACTAATAGATTACAAAAGCTTTGTTAAAAAGCTAGGTATAAAAGGAAATAATAAAGGAAATAAAAGTAAATAGCTCTTATTATTACAGGGCAATAACGCTGCTATAGCGAAGTTTCTTTTAAGCTTCCTTCAATTTTAAAGTAACGTTTTAAAGGTTTAATAACCGGATAAATTTTTAATATTGCTGTAACCTAAGTAGCTTAGTAAAGTTATTAGCAACTATAACGTTAATAAGCGTCCATTCGATATTAATCTTTTTCGTAACGAAAACTTTTTAAAGCTAGTAATTATAAATATTAATATGCTTTAGTTTCGTGATTAAACGTACCGTTTTTTCGGTAACTAGCCGTATCGTTTACTTATTATTTACCTGGATAATTAGCTTTTTATTTAGCTTTAGGCCTATAGCCTTAAAAAGCCTTTACATAAAAAAGATTTTTTTAACAATTTGGGAAAGGGTTAACAGTTTTGCCTTAATGCTTAAAGTAATAACTATATCCTGCTTATTAGCTTTCCAGACGATAGGATTACCGAAAAATGATATTACGAAACCCTGGGAGTTCCGGCAATCAGGGTTATCCGCGAAGGATACGTTATTTGCGCAAAGTAACGATCGTATATTAAGCTTTTCGCTATCGTTACCATACTGTATGGCGAAGTAACGCGTATAATATCCGTAAAGTAAGGTTTTAACGACGGCGTCGAGATAGATGGGGTTTAGGTTTTTGCTGTATTGTAACAAGTAGGAAATAGCTTTAGCTATATCTGGGCAAATGGTAACAGCTCCATATAGTAAGCTGCCCACCATTTCAAGGTATAACTTTTTCGACGTAGCAAATACTTCGCCGTCGTATTCCTTAAGGTCCCTTTACTTAGGAACCTTAAAGTAACGTTTCTTAACCTTCGATAATTCGAAATATGAATATATCTTTTCCCAGTAAGCGTTTTATATTAATTATAGCTTCCTAATTTTACGGTTACGCAAAATACGTATCTTTAGGAATTATTGTAACTTCCTAAGGTCGATGATATAAAAACGTTACATCAATTTTATAAAAACTTCCTCCGCGCGTGCTATATTTCGAGTCCTGTATATTATAAATATATCGTTAACGTAAAAAAATAACGTTAATTAACCGTTAGTTATAACGTATAGGTTATTCGGGACGGGCCTTAGATTTAGGTCCTTTAAACCTGCAGATAGGTCTCGTTGCTATAAAAATAGCAATCGTTTTAAGCCGTATAAGGCCTTTAAAAGCTTTAAATAAAAACCCGGACGTTTAAATCTTTATAAGAAACGTACGTATATTAATTTATCGATTTTGTTATACAAAAACGCGTTAATAACGTTCAGCTGACGAAACTTTAGGTTAAATTAAATTATAATAACTATTAACATACGAAAAGACCTTTCTGCAAGCGTAAATACGTATACGTTAAGTTTTCCATAAAGTTAAAGATCGTTACGGATAATAATTTTAGCCTTAAACTTTTAAAGTATCCTATTTTTGTTAAATTTATAAGTAAATATTTATATTAACGGAAGAATACCTTTAAGGCCGACGTTATTAATTGCTTCCTGAAATAAGGTAACGGTAATTAACTGCTTTACCCGATATATCTAATCTTATTCTTTTTAAGCAGTTACTTTCCAGTTTTCGGCATACTTATGCTACATAACTTCCTGCCAATTTTTAGGCGCAAGAAGGAGGTTATTACGATAAAAACGTTCTGGCCTAATCGCGGTTAAAAAAATAACGTTAAAGGCGGTTAGATATTTATTACGTTTTACAAATTTTAGTTTGTAGTTTATATTGGCCGAAAATAACTTTTTCCTTTTTCCGCTTTTAGTTTTAAACTTGACAATTATTAAGGGATTTAGGAAATCCAACTCGGTACGGTATTGCTATAATTAAGAAGAACTTATCGACGTATTTTAAGCTTTATCCGGCAACGGCTTGTAATATTATTAATAACCTAAATTTACGAGGTCTAAAGTATTTTTTGGTATAAGCAAACCTTGCAAAAAGTTTTCGCCTTTTGAATTACCTGTTTTATTTTGGAAATAATCGGGGTCGTTTTCGGAGTTGTTGCTAACAGCCGAATCGAAGGATTTTTTTTCCGAATTACGGTTTTCGTTAATATTTACCCCCCTAGCTTTTTATAAAGCTTCTTGATTAAGATAATCTGTAGCCACCATAATAATGTTATATATAGGTTCTTCGTTTTCGATAAATAAACCTTACGTTACCGTACCATCCATCCCCTTAATAATACCTATATCCAAAAAGTTATTACTAAATATAGCTCTTAAAATCCCTAAAAAGGTCGTTATTTTAAATAGGATAAGGATGTTATCGATTTGATCGTTTAATTCCGCGATTTCGATCGATAATTTCTGCAGCTAATCGTTACGGTACTTCTTCGTTTCGTCGAAGGTAACGTTTCGAACGGTAATAATACGTTATTATAAAGGAATTTATACCCGAAATATGTTATTAGCTACGTATCCGACTAGATAGCCGATATACGCCCTAAAGTCCATTTTCTTTAAGCGTTCTGCTTTCCGATAAACCGCTTCCGTTAATATATAAGCCTTTAATCCGAAAAGGATAACGTTCGTAATATTCGCCTTTAAACCTTTTTCGGGGATAAATATCTTATCCTTTTTAATTATCTATTCGTTTAGAATTTAAATAGGTATTTTTTAGCCTAAGGCTTTAGTAGGTATACGGTTAGTAATATATATAATTACTTTAACAGTTTCGGGTTACAGGTTAAAAAGGAGGTTGCTGTTAATTATCAGATAACGTACCTTTATAATAATTACGCCCCCGGCGCGTTCCTGAACGCTTACGGGCTTTTTAATATAAAATGGCGAAGGTTTATGCAAAATTTTTATATTTAAAAGTTACTTCCGGAATTTTTTTCCAAAGGAAGTTTTTCCGTTTGATACGATTGTTTTAACCTTAATATATTGCTATCTTTCGAAAAAGGTTATTGCGTTTATTAAGGCGGTAAACGCGTATTTTTTCCGTTTCATAATATAACTAATCCTAGCTCCGATAACGGGATAGGTAATAATTAACGCTTTCGTACGCCCGTTAAAGGCGTTATTAAATTCGAAAAAATTAGCGTATATCGTAACGAAAAACTTACGTTCCTTAATTTACAATTTTCGCGAAATTTTCTTTCGAACCTTTGCAACTGCATAATCTTAACAGTCGATCTTCGACGGCAGCTAAACCTTTATTCCGGTAACTGCTTACATTACCTTCTTTAAGGCCCTAAGGCCTAGGTAAGCAAGTTTTCGGTACCATAACGTAACGTCTCCCTTTAAAAGCTTTAAAGGATTCCGAAAGTCGTTCCCGTAAAACTTTTTTGGTTTCGACGGAAGGAACTTTTCGATTAATAATTCCGTAACGAAAACTTCGTCCTCGTTTTCGAGAATAATTTCGTTCTTAAGGTCGTTTTCGTCCTTCGGGACCGGGCCGTTAAGTTTTTAGGTCGCTATAAAGATTACTAAAAAAACGATATCGTTATTATCATTTTCCGGAATTACCTTAACGTAATAAATAACGGGCTAACGTTCGATCCATTTAATTTTTGCCATTTCCGTCCTTAACGTCCGTAATTCCTTATAATATACGACGTCGGTTTCGTGGTTTCAATAAATCTTAGCCTGTTAAAATAACCTGTACAAGGTTAAGTTGGTATACATTTTAGGAACATAAAAATAATTTTTTAAAAAAAAAGCGTTAATCCTGCCGTTTAAAATAATAAACGCAATCTTTTACGTTCCTTCGTCCAGGATATTTAGGTACTTTCCCCTAATTAAAAGCCTTCCGCTTATTATGGGAAAGTATAAATTAATAAAGTTAGTTTTTCGGTTGCCGACGTAAAAGTTTAAATACGTATTTAATAACGTAAATTTTTTAAAACTGTATCCGGTAGTAACGCTATTAACCTGGAGCTTTGTAAATAGTAAAGGAAATCCTGCAACGAAAAATGCAAAAGTTAATTAAGGAATTATTAGCTTCGAATCCTTCCTTGCGTACTTAATAATTTTCTTTAATCCTTCGGTACTATTAGTAATACGTTTATTTACTTACTTTTTAATTTTAAGGTTTTCTGTCCAGTTACTAGGCCTAACTTTCGGGCAAATATAAGGGCATTCCTTAAAGATATGGACAATACCGTAGAAACATTATCGGTTAAAATAATCGTAACGGTTATTATTCCGGTTATTAATATTCGGAACGTTTTAAAAGGATTCCGTCTAATTAAGGGTCTCTCCGTTAAAGGTAACACCGAACGCTTTTCGTAACATTTGTTCGGCGTTAACATCTTAAACTTTCCGTAACCTTATATAACTTCGGAAATGTTTTACGAATTTTTATACTATCGGCAGCTTAATAACGTCCTTATCGCTAAATATGGTTATCTTAATAATAACGGTCTAGGTAATAACGAAATCGGGTAAAAAGGCGCTTACAGCCTTTAGGAAATTAAAATAACCGTAAAAACCGGCGATAGCTAGGATTTAAAGCTTTTCGGCTTTAATATACGCTTTCTAGTACTTGGAAAGTTATGCGTCCATCTGGATCCTGTTGGTTTTTAACGTTTTTTTATATCAAACGTCGATCTCGTAAATCCAAACGTTATTATTAGGCTTAAATTTACTTTTTAAAGCTAACAGCTTATTTCGAAATATAATCTTCTTTTAATATACCTAATAATAATCAGGATAAACGAATTAATTCAGGAACGTACTAACTTCGGCAAACGCCTTTTCCTAAATAACGAAAAAGCTTTATTTTCGATCATAAATCTTTAATACCTTTTGAAACTTCGTATTTACGTTTAGCTTTAAATCAAGTTTATTAAAAACGGTTAAATCGAAGGCCTTAAAATTAAGGAAAACAGGTCTCTTCAATAACGGTAATAACTCAACCGCGTTAAGGTTAATATACTTCCACAAAAAGCCCGCCTTAAAGTTAACGTAAAATTCGAAAATATTATACTTTTTAAAGGTACCCTTTTTAAGGAAAAACGCCTTAGGGCGCCTTAAAACCTTATCAAGGTTTGTTAACTAAAAAGGAACCATAGCTTTAATCGTAATACAAAAAAGATAGGTGGCTAAGGTAACAGGAATGCAACGGCTAAAAATCTTTTATAAAAGGCGGTAATAAGTTATAAAATTACTGCGGAAACGACGGCAAGGTTCCGAATAACCTTAAAGCGACGTATACAACGTATATAACAAATGTATCAAAGCACAGTTAACAAAAAGTGCGGACCGGGCTCATAACTATAAAACCCTAACATCACACACTAAAGCATATATGGCTAAAGAAAAAATAAATTACCAGGTTAACCTTTAAAAGGTCCCTTCGAGTAACTGAAAGTAAAGATACCTCCTTAAATACACATAAAAACAGCTGCGGCTAAAAGAAAATGATACCGGATATATATGAACCGGTCTCCCCTGAGTAGCTGATCAAACCAATCCAAAACCTGGTTGTTTGATCGTCTCCAGCTGGGTCTGACATATCACGTATCACTTATTTTCCGTTAAATAGATTTACTTTCTTACTTTTCTCTTTTTCCGGGGGTTTAGGTTTCTTAACTTTTCGATAAACCACTTTCTCGGCTTTGTTTCGCCTTCTTTTAAAGGATTAATCTCTTTTACGTCACTTTCTTTAAGACGGAGACTTTCTTTTTTAAATTACTCGCCCGAGCTATAAGCTAAGCACTCTTTAACGCCTTTGCTTGCATACTTATATTTCGTGAACTTTTCTGGCTCCGTAATATTTTGTCTCCGAACGAATCTAATAATCATAATATTATTTCGCTTATGCGCACTACCATTTTATTAGTCGATTTATACTAAAGCTTTAACTTTTTAACCTATCCTCGACCTGTTAATATTTGTCTTCCCGTGCTTGACGTCCCATCTAATACCATTTATATTGGTGCACAGGGATGTATAAAGCTTGTTCAAGTCTGCTTCGGGGTGTTGCTTTTGGATAGGGGTTCCAAACCTATCTGCCCTCAGCCGCTGTTGCTGAAGCAATAAGTCATCTCCCACTGAAGATGGCTCCTGTTCTTCCTTCTGTTCTCCCTTACTGTAGAATTCTCCGTCTTGGAGAACCTCCTGATCGTGGGAAGGTCCTGGTTGGGGAGAGGGAAAGGGGTCGTCGTTATTCGTGTACTTCTGGCCCCTGAGAACGAAGCTATTGTCGGATGGGTTGTTAATCGTATGCTTAGCGGGGAGCTCCCTGGGGGTTCTGCGTTCGTCTGCCATCGTCAACTGCTTGACTCTCTTTTGAATCGTTAGCTAAGCGACTTTTTCTTAAGCTCTTTCTTTTTTTGTTAACTTCGCTCTCAGTCTGCAATTAACCATTTCGTATAACGTGCTACGGTTACCAATTAACCAAAAGATGCTATCATGTCAGCAGTTATAATGATCGAATGCAGGAATCTAGTGTAACTTTCTATATTAGTTCTTTAAGTGCTTTGGGGAAGGATAAATCTAGTCCGTAAGCAATCGCCCTTATATATACGATTGGGCGACGAAGGATCATCTGTGGGCAAAGGTTGTCCCAGGCAGCAGAATGCTGCCTGGCCCACGAAGCCCACTAGCCGGCAACACCTGAAAGCACCAATTGCTGACAATATGTTATTAATTTTTATATATCACGCGTTTTAGTGGAAATCGCTATTCATTGTTAGGGTTCTTCATCATGTAGGGTCCGAGATTAGCCATGTCTCCCTACTATGTAGAGCTCGAATCTAGCCAGACAATTTCACTTTCCGGGCTCTATATGCACTCTATTTCCGATCGGCTTCTCTGTGACAAGGGTTATCTTCTCTATGACATGAAAGCTATATAGGTCAGCGTCTAATGGGTTGTATTATCTTGACTTGGCGACTCCGTAATGATTTAAACAAAGTGGGAGCTTTTAATGAGCTTCTTGACTTCTCTTATACGTTCCTGCAGCTTGTCATGGCGCCTCTGCGTTGCGTCTACGACTCTGACCGCAGCTCTGTAGCTACCATTTACGTTCCCGCCTGCGGTTTCACTCGACATATTTCTCTCACTCACTGACAACGATGTGTCAGATGTCTGGGTATTACGACTGTGTGGAGGCTGACGCGATAATGACGACGACGATGATGCAGTGGTCGCAGCAGCACCGGGGCTGCAGGAGGATTCCTCCGGAGAAGCGCGAAATGCTTTGTCATCCCCCAACCCATCAGCAGGTAAACCCTGGATCAGCGGGTGTAGTGCGCGATCCAACCGGTCAATCAGGTGGACCACTAGTTCGGTCACCATGACAGACTGGGCCACTGGCGATGTCACGATGTCTCCTCCTGTGTCAGGTGGTGGCTGCATCTGCTCATTCGGGAGAATAGGACGGCTGCCGGGTGTCCGCTGCGCTGCTCCCGGATAACGGTATGTGCTTGAGGAGGCTGCCTGAAGGCGCTCGTGAATCGATGAGCAGAGGTTGTTCAGCGCGCTCAATAGCCGCTGGTAACAGGCCAAAACCATGAAAAAAAGTCCCGCGTCTGGCTCTCCTGTATCCGCAAGCGCATTCAGGCAAACCGACACTGGATCAGGGCGAGACGCACTCGTGTTGGTAGCCTGGTTCAAGTTGAATACATTGCAGTCGTTCAATATGATAATCAGGGCGCTTGCATTCTCGAATATGTCTCTTACGCATGGGGAAGACGCAGTCAAGAGTGCCTCTTGCGACGCAGCGATTGCGCGGGCAGAACGGAAGATGCGAATATTCAGGTCGGCCAACCGTCCGACATAAGCCTCAAGCGGATCGAGTGATTCACCAACCCAGTTGAGATCGCCCCGGGTGGCCCTAGCGGCCACGGTGCCGTTGTCCATTCTGGTTCCAGCCAAATGTGGCGGAAGCATTGCACCCTCCGGCGGAGACAGTTCGTCCTGCTGGGACACGAAGTCGCACCCGTTGAGTCCATACTGCAGCAACATATCCTCCCCGGGCGCTCCGTTGTCGTCAGAACGGGGAATTGGTGTCCCATGGGAGAAAATCCAAGCAATATCCACTTCACCTAGAGTCCCTGACCCGGGCTCATTTAACATAGGGCGCACGGAAGAAGTAGCTGAATCGATAGAGAAAGCCTGGTCAAAGGCCCTGCGTCTTCCACGGACTCCTAACGGATTAGAAGGGCCTCTGTTCAACGGTGGCCGTCCCGGTCGTTGTTGGTCTGTATCGCCAGCAGAGGCATAATCAATGACTCATCCTCTATTTGGCAGAGTGTTTGGGGTTTCTACTTGGTTGCGCGATGACCAGGGGTGGCTTACAGCTATAGAAACATGTGGTACCTGCCCTTTTGCAACGAATACACGGCATGGATTCATTCTGAGCCTCCTGGGAAGTCTGGTCACGAACGCAGCGTACTTTCTGCTCATGGCAACGATCACAGGACTGTCGTTGACGGGGTATAGGGGTCGGCACAGCTTCTGGAAGACGAGACATGACTGGTATTAACAAGCTAAGGATGCGGTGGGTTTAATGTCCGTTTGAAATCGAAATTGCAGCTTATGCCATTATAAGAATTGGACCACTGGAATAGCCGCCCGAGGGAGACTCATTGTGCATCCTTACGTTGTTGGTGTTGGTTGGAAAGACCCCAGCTGATTGGGCAAGCATATGCATTTATACGCATATTGCAGATTGCTGGTGCTTGAATAATGGTCATGCACCCTTGTCATTCGGATTCCGGTGTCGATTTCTCTGTCACCGCCCTACGCAAGACCGTTCGGCCTCTTGTCAGTAGCAAAAGCGTACCATCCTGCAATGCAACTCTTTCTCGGGAGTAAGACCTCTGGGTGATGTTCAGACACGTCTTCTGAGGGATACATGCTGCAACGGCATACCAATCTGGGCTGTTACCTGAAACCTTGATTACATTTTCAACATTTGAGTAATTTGTCTTATCTACCTAGGTAGGTTATATACAAGGTTCCTCTTGTAAGAGAAAGCAAGTGACTAAGAGTGCAGGAACCAGCCCCGCATCGGAGTGAACGGCCGACCAGGCCCCAAGGCTGCACAGTTAAATGCATGCAGATCCCCTGTATTGGTCTCGGCTGGGTCGAACAATAGAATCCTCCGTTATATTCATGATTCATGGGCTTATATTATTGCCTGTCGTCATACTGGACCTGGTGGCCGGGCCTTTCGGAGTGACTCGAGCTCTACATACACCGAGTAGGTATAGGAATAGACATGAAAACGTACAAGTCAAGCCACACGTAAAGATGCGGGTTACCGGTGGATTATGAGAACGCAAGAAACCAAGACCACTGTTATGACCACATTGATCCTGTCATGATATACTGGTCTTTACATATAGATGGGCCGAAGGTCCATTGACTTGGTATCACTTCTGCTACGTTCTTGCTAAGATCATCGCCACTTATATCTCCACAGTTAGAATCTAATATAACCTAACTCGCACAGAACACAGACATAGTGGAACTGCGCCAGCTCGTCTCGCTTGTCAATCAAATATCGGAAGCAATCATATCCAGTTGAGGAAATGGCATAGCTAAAGGTGAAACGGTCGAAGGCGTTCAGTTACCAAGCCATACCTTGTTCAATGTTCTCGGCACTAGGCAGCATTGAGGCTTCGGTTGGTGATCCGTCCACCCGTCTCCTTGATTTTTCCATGCGGTACCTCGAGAGCAAGGCCTTGCAGATCGCCGTCCAGCATCGCCTGGCCGATATGCTGCAGCAACACGACAGCGAAGGTCTCCACGTAGCTCAGACAGCCCAGCGCATCGGAGCCGAGGAGGACAAGCTAGGTATACACATCTATACTCATCCAACGATATGCTGCATACCATATACGAAACGCTGATAGAGAGTGCCTGATGTCATTAGCACGCAACCTTCACTCCCATGCTCACAGCATATTTTCAGCGAGGCGGTGCTGGACACCTTTGCCAACAATGTCATGCCGTGGGTGCCGGTCGCCAACGAAGATCTCCGCGCATATATTACGCTCTTTTTTGAGACACAATTATCCTAATGAACCGTTTGATATTAGTGTAGGCAGGCCAGCAACTGACCACCATGTTTCTCTTGAAGTTCCATAGTCCCATTCACCTCGGCTGACTACCTGCCCGATATGCTTGTTCACCCTAAGATGGTCCCAAGCTATGAACTCAATGAAACAGCACTTAGCCTGGCTCTCGGGACCGACCAGTCGGGCTGGGACTGGGTATCAAACAAGGTTCCCGCCTCGCAGTTGAGAAGTTACAAGTTCGAATACATCCGCGACCAACAGAGCAGTGGCCATTAAGCCCTCCATAAGGACGCGGATGATTTCATGCAGCGGCCGGAAATAGAGTATTTTGTCCGGGCAACGTTCGGGGCCGGGAAGGTATTTAGCTCCCCGCTCGTTTTCGACTACCCCTGGAACGGACTTGGAAAGCCACCTGTAGTCGACGTCGGTGGCGGCTCTAGGAATCCGGAGGTTCCCTCCGGGAAAAGTGGGTCCATCCCTATTGGAGGTGGCAAAAAGGGGCTATACAAACTTCTACAACCTTCCAGATATTTCCA